>MU158726.1:962807-1035892 GCA_015888305.1 Antheraea pernyi | reverse complement strand
TTTTTTATTCGCCTTCGGCTGCAGTGGAATATCCGTAATGCTTGAACTGATTTTCACGGGACTTTCACTGGAAGATAACTCACCTTATAAGAAGTAACTTGGACTATTTTATTTCGTTACTGAAGACTTCGTCCGTAATATCCTACTATCTCCTAATTGGTTGGTCCGACTTTCACGGGGCTTTTACGGGCAGATAACTAGCGGGCTCGGAAGACGTTGTCGCGCCCGGATAATAAAATGAAAACTTTGACAAATTATACCTAAACCTTCCCCATAAATTATCATTCTATCTACTGGTGAAAACAGCATGAAAATGGTAGTTTTTGACTTTATCGCGAACAGATAAGCTGACAGAGGACTTTTTTTAACTGACTTCGAAAAAGGAGGAGGTTACTATGTTCGGTTGTATGTATTTTTTTCATGCATGTTAATCGATATTTTAGTTAATTGTGAACCGATTTTAATGATTCTTTTTTTATTTGATTTGGTACACTATGTAGTGATTAACTGCTACCTATGTATTCGTCCGTGTGAAATTGATCAAAAATATGTTACAACCGCGAGAGACGTGTGCCTTACTGGGCTCCCAGAATAAATATACATAATTGAAAGTCGTATATTTGTATGTAATATGAATTATATCATCTTTTTGGTCAATTTGGCGGCCATATTGTTTTATTTACCATGTTTGCTTCTACATAACTCAGTTATTATATACGTATAAGAATAACTTAAGTATATCGACAATACGTGCATATTATATCTATCTATAAAATAACAGATTTAAGATATATTGTTCGATAATGTATAGCTTATAGTTTTCATTACTTTCTTATATAGTGTTAGTGAGCACTGAGTTTGGTATATAGTAGGTTGAAGTTCCAGGTATGTTGCTGATGATAAATCCCATCCCATTCGATATACTATTAGTATTCATATATCTAATGTACACGTTACATGTTACAGTAGATGGCGTTCGTATCGTAGTTACAAATGTTTTTGAAAAAACGTTTCTGTAATGTACACACTCACTTACAATTTTACATTTCTTTAATAAATTTTTAAAAAGCGCGTGCGGAGCCGCGGGTAACAGCTAGTCTATACTTATAAAGCTAGAGGGTTTGTTTGGTTGAACGCGCTGTTCTCAGGAACTACTGGTTCGATTTTAAAAATTCTTTCAGTATTATATAGCTTATTTATAGAGGAAGGTTATAGGCTATATATCATTTCATATGAAGAACATTTCAAAATCGTTTTTTTTTCCTTTGACAGCTCCGTTGCGTGTTAGTTAGCCCAAAGTAACTATTCCACGCGTACGAAGTCGCGGGCAGAAGCTAGTTATTAATATATATGTACTTATTATCTCATATTTCATATTAAACTTCTATTACCATTTATTTTTTTCCAAACTTATATAACTTCATTACAGGATACACTACATAACATTTAATACACACACTGACTCGGGGCCCATTTGCCACACACACACAATTAACCATCAATTTGTATTTCTATTTTTCATTGTTTATATGAGTGTTTTTTCTTTTTTTAATTGTACGTGTTTTCATATTTACTTATGTGTGTTGCAAATGTTTTTTTTTCTTTCTTTTTGTGTGTGTATGAGTCTATACGAGTCTAGTAATATACCAAAATTAGTAAATGTATAGTTAAGTAATACTACGGGTCTTCATGTAGTATATAGTTTAAGCCAAAGAATTAATACACGCACTGTTTTTTCTTAATATAACGCGCAAGTGTAGATTTAAGGATGTCAAACAATAACTGAAAATACTTATACATTTTTTCAGGTGTAATTATATTTACCATAAATGTATCTTTCACGCGGTAAATTAACAATTATTTATGCATAGAAAGAAATATCAATTGCTGTATATATGTACGCGTATTACTTCAGAACGAGTACAACTATTGGGTAATTACTTTTGTAATTGTCAAAATAAGGTTTATATGGAAGAAAACCTTGATTATATTGTTCAGAAAAGTGTAAAAAATTGCTTAAAAAATTCCTTATAAAAGGGACTGAGTGAGTGAGGCAGAAAACAGTAGGTGATCTTCTAGAATATTGGTTGTGTAGATTTTGGTATTAGAGAATTGGTTTGGTCTCATTTTCTTCGTTAGTTGTGCAAACCCGAAAAAAGGAGCTAGTTTATAATAGAAAGGCACTGCTACAGATAATAAACTAGACTTATACTATAAAGAGATTAATGTATTTTGTACATAATATAATGAAGTTTTTGAGCAGGATTTTTGACGTGTAGTGGCTTTTATTTTTATTAATAAACTTAGTTATCTAACCCTATATTGTATGATATTGTTGGTAACTTTCATAATATAATTCGGAAAAAATAACGTGGAACACAAATTCGGAGATGGGACAAAACTTCCTAGATAGTCCTAACAAGAATATCAAGGTCATCGTAGGACAATACTTTGTATGATGGAATTAATACCATTGGTAATGGCATTAATAATCTCCAATTATGGGGATTAGTTGCTAAAGTGAGAAGAAGAATATGAGATATTGAAATTTCGATTACGCATATATTCTTCATCTATATATTAATACGTGAAGCCCAAACTTTGTATCCCTTTTTGAGAGAAATGCGCGAACGGATGAACGTGAAACTTGGCATAGTTAAAGTTTATATGGAGGAGAAGTGCAGAAAGCTATTTATTTCATATAAAATGCATTATAAGTACATTAAATTAATTAAAATATGCATTACTCACACTACTGCTTCAATTTTACACAATATATACACACATGTAAATAAAAAAGACATTTTGACATCTGTCAATAAAGGACTTCAAAAAAGGTTGTGAAAGAGGTTGCAATGCTCGGCTGTATGTATTATTTTACTCTTACGTTCCAATTACATTCTACATTCAACTTTAAAAAATCAATGAACTATGGTCGAATGTCGACCACTGGCCGCCCACTAGTAGGATTAAATTTTTAAACTTACGCATAAATATTTAGACACAAATACATAGGTACTTAAAGTTAAATAAGTATTCCTAAAACTGAGCTATCACATTATTGCAGCAATATGAATAAGGAAAAGTGTTTCCATTCGTCGATTCCGTATTTTAGTAAGAACAGTTAACGCAGCGGTGCCCTGGTGTACCACTGAATATTCATTATCTTATGAAGAACAAAGTAAACGTTGATCTTACGCCTATATTTGCTTTCGATGTCATACTATCAAAACGTTCTGCATACTGTGGATTACAATTAAGAATTTTAACATTAATTAAATATTTTATAAATGTATCATTTACTTTATAGGGGTAATTAATATACAGAAGATTATTTTATAGTAAAAATGATCGAGCGACATAATTTTATATTTAAGTTCTTATATATATTTAATATAGGCTAGACGTCGTTAATAATAAAAAAAAAATGATTCTAGTCTTGGTACTTGCGGAACTCCTGACTTCGATGCGAATGAGACGGAATTGAATAAAAACAACTCTCGTGTCCATATTGTAGACTGCTTGTAATGCAGTCAAATGCCATTTGGTTGTCTTCGTATGTTTGCTATTTAAAGTGTGCAAAATATACGGATCTATAGGTTGTACCATTAAAATTCGATGTTAAATGTATATGTCAAAGTATTCATTGAATTATTTACAACTTTATAATACTTTTCAGCTCGTTTTACGTTATATCTATACTTAATATTATAAAACTGAAGAGTTTGTTTGCTTGAATGCACTAATCTCAGGAACTACTGGTCCGATTTGAAAAATTATTTCAGTGTTAGATAGCTTATTTTTCGAGGAAGGCTGCAAGGCATATGTATATAAAATGACGCTAAGACCAATAGGAGCAGCGCTGTTGATGAAGAATGTTTAAAAAAAAAGTGTGTGTGTGTACTTATGTACACGCGTTAGAAGTTATACTTGTTTGGCGTAACAAGATAAAAATCTTTTCAAAAATGTTATCCTTCGCTTTATTCTACGTTTGTAGAAAAAACGACTCTAACAATAGAAAAAAGGTATTTAATACATTGAAAGTTTTAATACAAAGAAATACAAAGAAACAAAATGTTGACTATAATAACTAACTTCAACGTGTCGGTTTTTCGTGACGGTGTGCGCGTGCATCGTAAAAATTTGCGCTCATCATTTTTCCCTAACGCACCAAAGAAGTATAACTTCAAAAAAATCTCCGCTCCGTGGTAACGTTAGGCCAAAGTAACTATTCCACGCGGACGAAGTCGCGCGCAGAAGCTAGTGTATTATAAGAGTCTTACGATTCATATAATATTCTAAAATCTACCTTCTACATTGGAATTCGATATCTATTTATCTATAAAAAAGATCTATTGGCGGTTTTATTTATCTATAACGCTATTCGCATAGAAGTATTTTCCCTTCATAGTCTTTCATGATATTTAAAAGGAATTTTAAAAGTTTAAAAAATTTAATCTGTTTGTTGAAGCTTCATGAAAATACAAAGTTTCGGGTGCAACGTGTTGATTTAAGGTAGCCATACACGGTACAGTGTACGTGACAGGAGTACCTGTAAAGTTTACCTATGCCGCTCGTTTGCATACGCGTCAGTTTACAGTGAGTGGCAACTGTTTAACCGAGGAAAATGTTAAACAAAACGACCATTCTTTTTTAAATACGTTTATCAAGAATATTTATCATCGATTCGACAAAACAAGTTAGTGTACAAAAATGAAAATAAAAATAAACTAAAGCCGTGTTATTATACAAAATAGTATTAAATACTTGGTTTAAAAAAGTTTCCTAATAAATGCACCGCGCTCTGCCGAGGCAAGTTCGCGTTATCCTTTTTCACAAGTCTAACCTAACGTAAGCAAAGCGAGACAAAAGAACAAGATGGCGTACATACAGCGACCGCGGTGCATTTAATATGAGACCCTTTTAAAGCCAGGGCTCACTACGTATTTAACTTTTTTGTAATAACACCGTAAGGATTTAATTCAAATTAAAAAATGGAGATGTCATCAAACAAACGAATACAATAATTATTTACTTTTTTGATTAAAGTTTTTACCTATACATTTAATTAAGCCATTACGATTTTCATCGCCATTTATACAAGCCTTGTCCTGATAATTACGAATAAAACAAAAACAGAATAAGCCAAATAGGTGACGTTTTATATAGAGTTGATAATTATTTTCTAATATCATAAGTTTCTAAGAGCCTGAAGTTATATTATATTTCTGTATTTGTTAAGAGACATTCGTCCGCTCAAATAATAAAATATTTATTTAGTATGTAGGTGACAACAATATTATATAACAACCATGTTCCAGTCAAAATAATAATGCCCTGTTATGTTGTAGAATATTTTTTATTTTCCCTTTACGGATCTTGCTACGACATGCTTTTGGCAGATATAAGGATAAATGAACCAAATCCGAAATTAAATCCAGACCATAAATTTAACTGATTGCAGCGGCAACTGGAACTATGACGTGTCCGTGGTTTTAATTAGACACTTTGACTGCTAAACCACGCACAGCCGTCTATTTTAATCTCGTTAATTTGAAAAGTTAGAGTGGTATATTGTTAATGAAACCGCGAACTGTTTGAAAACTTGTTAACACTTTATATTAAATGATCAATAGGTTTGATGGCGCAAAGAACAAAGATATTTTTATCTGATTTATAAATCTGCAAATATTAATCGTTGTACCTACGTCACTTGATTTTAATATGACCGAAAACTGGAGTCACAAGGAATACCATGAAATCATGGAAGACATCAAATATTGTAATTGGTTACGTCTGGTTACCGAAAATATCTAGTAAACGTTGTTTCACTAGATTCATTTTAGTAAAAATAAAGCTTTGAATTTGAAAATGTTCTCTTACGTTAGCTGATACCCGTGATTTCGCCTGCGATATTTATTATAATAACAATATAATTTTATTTCCCAACTGACTAACGTTGTTGGCCAGAGGGGCATTTACATCTGCACAACAAGCTCAATCGTGCCAAAGTGCCCGAACACGCTAACAACGTACTCGAGGACTCCACTACAAGAAAATGAACCTAGACTCAAGATGCTGCTGTAGGGGCCGCGGTATGGACGGGAACTCCGCGAGAGTGGGCCCAATCAAACACTCTTTAAAGAATCGAGTAGGAACAGGTAGTTAACTGAATTCATGACGTTAGCAAAGTTTAAGGCGCCGGCGCCCGGGTCGGGATTCGCAAGCGCAGGTTTGCGAAGATACTCCTAAAAATTCGGAAATTAGAGAGGTATATACATAAATACGCAGATTCATTGTATCCATAATTAGATTTATTAGTATTATTTAAGTATGGCAGAGGCAAGCGCGAAGCGTTATATAGGGGGGTGTTATATATGTACCCAGTCATGCCATAAATACTGGAACAAAAAAAAATTTCTATTGCAAATAATATTTATTACTTTTACAGTGTGTTAGTTTAATATAAAACGATTTAAAATTTAAAAAAAGCTTATTCGAAGTGGTCTCCATTGGCTGCAATACAGTCCTTGAAACGTTGAGGCCAGTTATCAATAGAAGCACGCACTCTTTCCATGGGAAAATTCTTCACTGCCAATTGTACGGATCGTTTTAGGGACTCTAAATTATAATGGCGTTTAGAGCAAGACTTACTCCCTAAAACTGACCATAAATCATAATCCAGAGGATTAAGATCGGGACTAGACGACGGTCAGTCTGCAGCTTTGATGAAGTCCGAAACGTTTGCTTCCAACCAAGACTGCGTAGACCGAGCGTAGATATGACCCGGCGCCGAGTCTTGCTGGAAGGACCATTCTTGGTTATTGAACATGGTGTTGCTAAGGGGCCACTACCTTCTCAAGAATGGTATCTTGATACACTTGTGCCGATGTATTGATACCTTTCGCACAAAAGTATGGCTCAGTCACTCCTTCATAGCTAATACCCCACCAAACCATCACTGAAGTTGGAAGCTTCCTTAGAGCTTTGAGCATAAATACGGTCATTTTGTTTGTTAAAATGTTGCTCAATTGTAAAAAAAATCCCATCCGTAAACAAAAATTTTCTATGACCACCCTTTGCGTACCGCTTCAGTAATTGTTTCGATTTTACCACCCTATTCTTTTTTAAATTATCGGTTAAGAAATGACCATTACATGTCTTATAGGCTGCAAGTCCTAAGTCATCTTTTAAAATACGCGACATGGTTCTAGGTGCTATCTTCATCTCCAGAGATAAAATATTTTACTTTCGGACAGGATTTCTTCGAATTCTTTCCCTTACTGCTTTGACCACCTTTTTCGTACGAACACTACGTGGAAGGCCAGATCTTTTCTGTCACAAACAGAGGAGGTCTCATTGTACATATTAATAGTCCGGTACACAAACATTTTACTAATACCAAGCGTATGGAGAGTTTTAAATATTGGATTTGGCTCCATACCTAATTTATGTAATGCAATCAAAGCAATAATCATATAAAAATGACAGATTCCAGATTCAAATGTAATATTTTGTTTATTTTTAATTGTAACAGTATTTATGACCAGACTAAGTATATATATAGGCTTTATATATTATAGGGGTGGGATACCAAGGAAGTTAGAGACTGCGTTAAGCAATCCGTAATTCTTACTGATTTTGTTCATTGTGTTATGAACGATGATGCCTGTACATCGCGTACTAGGAACAGCTGGGTCAGCCAATCAATACTGGCAAGGAAGGCAAAGTTAGACTGGGCAAGGTTAACCTTCTGAGGCGGCGGTAGTGGATCCGTTATTATCGTTATTGACGGAAGAGAATGACTAACATGATTCCAGGTGTTCTCGGGAGTGGGGAATGATGAAAGCAGCGAATCTGGATTCGCCACTATGATAACGCAAGCAAGCAACCAGAGTACTTGGTCTCGCTATCGGATTGATCATCACCCTCTCATAACTAACACAAAGGAAACTGGGGCAGAGCAATTCGAAACTGCGGCGAAAGCGTTCGAGCTAACGAGTTTTTTCATCTGATCGTACTCCCGAAATCTAGGTGATAGCATTTGGTATTCTGACCAGTGCGCCATCGAAGTAGAAAGGTGCGCCTTTTTGAATTTTACGGACTATTCCAAGTTCGACCAAAGAGACCTGTGGGCAGAGTGCACAGTCTTGTAGTATAAAGAATTTGCGTACCTTAGGCGGAGGCCCTACTTAACCCGAGGTCACGAATGCAGACCGGTAAAGCGGTCTACGCCCAACCAGACACTTAGGGATGGAAAGAGCTTATTGAAAAGGTGGGAAGGCGATATCTTGGTTAACTATGCGTACATTCAAAGGCTGCTTAATGATCCAGGCCTGTCCGAGTTGACCGTTTACCCGGAGTAAATAGCGAGCACTCGGGACACGTTCCACTCACCTTCGTTGGCATCGACGATTTACGATCGACAACGCGTATCGTAACGTAAAGTGCGGTTTAATACGATATTAACAGCTTTTTAGTTATAATATTATTGGGTATTAATAAATAATAAGTAAGGTTTGGAAATTGTCTAAAGTCGATTTATATTAAACAAGCTATTCCCGCGACACTCCGTCCGCTTGGGACCTAATGTAAAAAAAGGGGTAACTAATAAAATCATCGAAATATATTAAGTTGATTTACTTATCTACTTTTCTCTAGTATTTAAGTAGTGTCGTCATTTAAATTATAATAATTTTTGATATAGTAAACCGATTTTAATGAAACCCAGACTAAATGTTACTCGTGGATATGCTTTATGATTATCGTTAGTGGAGTACTTTAGTAGTGATGCGTGTTCAAACAAACAGACAGGCATTTTAAAAAATGATTAAAATGTATTTTATGAATTATTCCAAAACACCTGCAACATTTTTTTTCACAAAAATCTTAAAATTACAGGCACGTTAGATCTACTTTCTTATAATACGTAAGATATAGATAGAAGATATATAAAGATATCGTGATATTTTTAAGAAGTAAGTAATTTTTAAGAAATAATACTAAATACAATTGATCGCAATCTATCGAGGTCTTTTTCAATTATATTATAGACGGTGTTTTTGCGTGATGCTCGCACGACGACAGAACTTTATCATTTTATTGTACACTAGCTGACCCGTGCAACTTCCTCTGCACCAAATCGGTTATTAGCTGTTTCAATTGTATTTTTAAACATAGATAATCTTACAAAACCTAAAACCCGATTGCCGCGACATCTAGCACTTCCAATTGTAAATCCAAACTATCCAGGGACTCATTCAAACATATACCCAGTTGGTATGTGAGAAATCTTTTAAATGAAACCTAGAACCCGTTCGCAGCATTACCTACCGGGTTCAATTAAGATAAAAACTAGCCTACATATATTGCCGATAAATGTCTTCCCAGTATCCCTTGTAACTTCTTGTAACAACTTGTTTGTTGTACAAGAATTTATAAAGTATAGGTGAAATCTGCATCGAAACTTAATCTTGTCAAATTGATTTTACTTTTGACATATGAACCACCTTTTTCACTGAGATGTTGAACTTGGGATAATATATCTTTCTAATAGTGAAAGAATTTTCAAAATCGGATCAGTAGTACCAAGAATTCCCCGAAAACAAAACTTTACCCCTCTTTATAATATTAGTATAAATATAACATAGTATGGCACCTGCAAACACCTCCACTAATTAACTTAATAATTTAATTATCTTAATCGTAGATTTACAAACCTGAACCCATCTACTTCAAGACTCAACAATATTTAGAATACTAATTTTATCAAATATCGAAACAACACGCGTACTGATAGAACTCTAATTAAGGTTTATGTTTTAGGAAAAAATCTTAACACATTTGTTTGGCAAACTTTTTTTTACAATAAAATGAAAGTAACAACATATAAGTGACAGTTTCGTATACACATATCTTTCATATGTGGTTTATAATTACGCATAGAAACGTCATGTATCCGTAGCTCAATTGTAACGTACAGTCCATTATACGGACCGACGAAGGCGTCGGTTCGGGACCCAACGGCCACTTTTTTTGTAATTTGTTTTTTTTAAGTAGTATAGGCAGATCAAATATATCTTAAATTTTTACTTATCTGTCTGCTATATATATAGCACGAAGAAAATTTATCAAAATCCATTACGAATTTCATTAACTATAAATTTTTGTCTTTTACCCGTTATCCCGAAAAACCCCTTGCGTTTTATGGGGCAAAAAGTATCCTAGATGTAACCTTGTAATATTAGTTATCACTGTGTCAAGTTTCGTCAAAATTAGTCCAGTACTTTCACGTGTTCACAGGGACAGGCAGACAGACAAAAATTGTAAAAGGATTATTTTTGGCTTCTATATCAATAATAATATCTATATCGATCTATTCTATATCGAAACCCCAATTATAATTTTCAAAAAATATTTTATGTACAGATTTGGCCTAGTTTTATTATTTTTTATCTTTATATATAAATTTCTTCTGTGCGTGTGTATGTCACTGAACTCCTCCTAAACGGCTGGACCGATTGTAATGAAATTTTGTGTGCGTGTTCCAGTGGATCTGAGAATGATTTAGATTCACAATTGGACCCGGTAGGTGGCACTGTAGTCGGCTTTTAGGATTTTTTTAACTTATCAAGGCAGGACAACGTCCGCCGGGACCGCTAGTAGTATATAAAAAGAAAGATATAAAAAACTTAAACGGCTCATCATAACATGAATTCTCAAATAAAATCATTTAACCAAGTCGTTATTAGATACAGTAGTGTAGTTTTTCCTGAAAACGATCGATATTATGTTGATGATATTATAATGACTCAAACTTAAATAAGATAGACAGTAGACCAAACTGATTAATACATTATTATAAATATATACAAGCGACATTATCTTTATAATAATATTTACAATGAAATCTGAAGATATTAGGTAACATGTTTCGCGTAAACAAAACTCGAAGGACCCAAAGGTTGTTAGCTATCAATTTACTTTGATTGCTATTTCATTGTCTTTACCATCCGATATTAAAGCGTAATAAATGGGTTAACAAGACTTGATTAATACGGTTATAATATCGTACTTTATTATGAAGCCCTTTAATAGCTTCTGAGCTTCTATCTGAATATATAATATAACGTAAATATTATATAATGCATTAATAATATGTATATTGTAAAGACTATTATGCTAGGCTAGGCCTAGGCCTAGGAAAATTTGTTTAGTATTTTTATGGTGAACTCACTTTAAATGATGATTTAATAAAAATACGTTCTAAAATCAAAATAGGAAAATTTGGTTGCTCATGAAAATAAACCATTATTCGGATCTCTGCGGTTACAGTGATGCAATTCATGTTTAGTATTTTTATGGTGAACTCACTTTAAATGATGATTTAATAAAAATACGTTGTAAAATCAAAATAGGAAAATTTGGTTGCTCATGAAAATAAACCATTATTCGGATCTCTGCGGTTACAGTGATGCAATTCAACCTGATGTAGCAATTATATTTAGTACAGTTGATGATGAATGAATGAATGAATTCATTTTCAAAAGTTAATGGTAGTATTAAAAACAACTTTGTTTTGGATTCGCCATTTGATTCTATTGTGTATCCATTACTTTTCCAAACGATGATACTGGACATATCGCTATTCCATAGACTAATACACACATGGTATCGTGTTAAATTAATTGAAAATTGTGTCATGAATTGCGATAAATTTCTTTATTTTCGTATAGTTATGTTTTCTTAGAATTTTAGAGCCTTACCAACCTATGTAGCTGCCTGTTTTTGTTGCGAATTTATAATTAATTTCAATTTCCATTTAGACATATATTTTTTTTCAATGTTTATGTAATTTTAAAACAGGGGCAAATAACTGAGTAGCTATGATAAAAACCTTTGATTATAGAAGTATCCTTTGACAAAAGAACCCAAAAAAATTCAAACTTTAAAAAATCAATGAACTATGGTCGAATGTCGACCACTGGGCGCCCACTAGTACATATAAAAAACTACGTTACTATAGTATTACGTTCCTGCTTGTTATAATAATATGGGGTACTAAGTTTAGTATCATTAGTAACTTTAGTATCATTCGTACGCGTTTACTTTATTAATATAAAAAATAATGTAACAGTACCACGCATCGAAGACACAGGACCCACAAGCTACGGGGACCTCGACATGTGTGAACAAAAATTCATAAAGTATTACTCACAAACTCAAATTCTTATAAATAAGGTGCTCGTAATGAATTACTGTTGATAACGATATCAAAATATCGAGTGTTTATTACACCCTAGTAATTCTTAGGTCATATATCGTGATAATGACGATATAATAAAGCAGTATACATCACCCATTCACCATTATTTTTTGAAATGCTGGGTCCCTATATGGTTAACTATGCTACTAAAGAATAGTATAGATTACATCATTCTTAACACGGAACATTTCAGCTGAAAATAATTATTGGTAGCACACTTTAGATTTAAGCAAGATAACCTAAATTTATAGCTGGTCTGGTCGGATCTGGCCTGATTTCGATTGACAATTTGGTGTTCGGCATATTTGACCCAAAATTATACTCTTTTAGATAATAGGCTATTAACCCGTACAGTTCCGAGGGTGAGTATAAGTCGTATAAGGAACATAATACATGTATTATTTTAGTAAATTAGTATATTTTGCATAGCATGCCTGATTCGGAAAAACGTCGGTAAATTGCTGTTTTTACTTCATTTATCGGAATACCTTGTTCCACTGTGTGATGTTAAAGTAATTTAAACATTTGTATTCCACGGCAGAGAATCTACCGCACATATTTTGTCATTTCGAAGCAAAAGTGATAGAGAAAGAAACTTACGCATGGGTCTGGGAAGGGGTGCCTCAGAAAACTCCTCGGGGTCATGACGGCTAGGCATGGGACGGGCAGTAGATCGACGGCGGCCACTGGGGGCGGAGCTGGTGGTGGTAGTCTGTTGAGCCGTAGCCGCGGTATATTGTACAGCAGCCAACTGGAAAAACGACATGGATTAGAAAAAAATAAAATAAGACGATCTTATAACTACAATTAACAGAATATAATATATATTAATACAATCTCTACAATATTGATTGAAATATTAATAAAGAAAAACAAATCACTAGGCTGTCAAAACCGTGAAATATTTTTTGTTTTATAAATGAAAGAGTTTTTCAGTAATCAAAAGCCTTATGTTTTGACTGACAGAAACAAACAATAAATACTTTGTTTCGAACAAATTTCCAAAAAAAAATTACCCACATTTCGTTTTAAAATCCATAAACTCTTTTAGGCTACGGAGCGTGTCAAACAAATAGACATAGGTACGTACGATCCTTATACGTATTTAGACATAATAAGTAAAGATTTAACTGTCACTCTCATTTAAGATAAAATATTTTATCTGTGTTCGGTCCGTGACGAGGCGATAATATGATAGGGCAACGGTGCCATTCATACCGAAATTTTAATGTTTAATAGTATTGAAGTGAAACTTCTTTAGGCGCGTGAGGGTACATTTTTTACATATGTAACGTCACGCAGGTATGCAACGGAAGTGACGTCATTTGCAGTAAACGCAGATTAAATAAATAAATAAACTTTTTATTCTTTTTTCTTGTTTGTATAAATATAAACAAGGCTTATAAATTAGTTCGCCAAAGAAGTTTCACTTCAGACATGTGTACTTTGTACGCACGCACTTTTTTTAATTCAAGGGACATGTTGGGTAAAATTTGTAAAAAAACATATTCAACAAAACTATATCACTCAGTACACGTTTCTATTAACTCAACACCAGATTGAAATGCGTTTCACGTGATATACGATTATTGCCTAGCTCGCAACGACCGTAGACGCATTTCATTTGTTTGATCGAGCGAGAAAATTGAAGGAAATATACCTGCGTACTGATTAAGTAATGAAAACCTTAATAAACTTGGAAAAATAAACTCAGGTTCTTTTTCGTACTGACTATGCTATTGACCTAGCAAGGTCTTAACGGCTTCACCGGACTACGCTAAACAGCTTCATTGGACTACTCTTAACAGCTTCACCGGACTACAAATAAACTCAGGGTTTTAGCAAAAACCTATATTAATACACTTCAACTCATTTGGAGTGCAAATGTTACTATTTTCAAAATATTTATTACGATGCAAGAAGTTATAGCCATATTGATCTCCTTTGAATTACGTTTAGCTTGATATTAATACAATTTTCCATGTTCACCAACAACGGTAAAAGAATGGAAAATAAAAATACAAATAGACCAAAAATATTCTACTAAAAATTCAGCAAACGCAACTGTGTTAGTTCGTATAATATCGAATATCCTTGGTAAGCGAATAACTGGAAATTTGCACGTAGTTGCAAATCTACTTCGGTTAGTGCGAGTTACGCCAACGTGTTAACCATAATTACGTTCTATCAATTACGGAGGCAACCGAATTGTCGCCCGACGCCGCACCTCCGCACGCCGCCCGAGAGCGTAATTTTTACACTTGGCCGCTCTCTGATATACCTATAATCGTATTAAACTGCGACCGGGTCTTTTGATCTATTTCCGATCATATCGGTTCTAGTTGCTGACGGTATTGAATTTTTTCCTATCAGAAGAGCAAGTCGTTTTTCTTGCACACTTGTGTCAAATATAGGTTAGGTGAAATATTCTATTCAGATTTTATAACATTATCTTATTTTATTAGGTATTTCATCCTTTTTAACTGGTATTAGATTTCAATGAGTTATTCAGTTGATTTCTGTTATTATAGATAACGTTACTACTAATATGAAATATAGTATTTTCAAATAATACCTAAATATGTAGAATAATCTAGAATTATCCAGAGATAACCCGTATTTTTCCACGTTTCCTTATGAGTATGAAAAAAGTTATTTTACTGAAAACGGCATTTGATTAGCGACAAGCTTAATGATAAAATATGTAAGCAAAGAAACCTAAAAATAACTTTAAATTTTAAAAAGAAATAATTTTAAATAACATTCGTAATAACTACCGTAGAAACTATTATAAGTAGTATTTAAAAGGTTGAAGCTTCATGTATTGAAACTCATGAATACTTTATTCAAATGTTATTGAAATAAAACGTGAGTGTTATACATAACAAAAACATTTCTGACTTTTGTAGTAAAGTTTTATATATATTTATTATTCTGAGAGGTGAACTGTCGTTTTATGGATACAATTATGATTATTTTACATATTTATTTATATATATATATATATATATATATTATAAAACGAAGTCATTTGTGCCTATCTCTTTATAATGTTCTACCATGGATCATGATCACTCATGGATTTTTCAAGTTCCGATACTTGAGACAGAAATTAAACTTTTTTCTCAAAAATGTACAAAGATAAAAATGGAGAAAGATGTACTTAACTGTTTTATTTCTGCCTGTCTATACCTATAAACATTATAAGTCTTTTTTCTTTTAGGATATGAAATGGAGAAAATGAAAAAAAGTGGGCTAGAGTTGCTTACATATTGTAATCTAAGATGTTAAAAATGTTCGCTTGTGGTCAAACTTGGTATTTGTTGTTTCTCGAACTGACTATGCTATTGACCTGAAAGACCTAAAGACCTTTCTTTACAGCTTCACCGGACTACATTGGTACTTGTAGCAACCAATTTTACACACAATTACACAATCACAGTATATTGTACTGTATAAAGCTTAAAATATAACATGTTGTCATGTATCATACGTGAAATAGATGTAAAAAAATTCGATGCCATTATACAATCATGTCGGTATAATAGCTATTATGTGTGAATTTTTTTTGGCTGGAATTGGCTAAAGGTGAGTTTAGTCGCTAACGGTACCTCTCCGATACCAGGGCACCTCGGAGAGTAATTATGCCCTTCCGCCGATATGCAGGGCTCTGTCAGAGTGTGACCCTTTCTTCCCTAGCTACTCGTGGGAACAATATGGATGAAGATTGTGAAAACATTCTTTTAGATTTAAATTCCCTTGTTTACACCCTGGACGATATCTCACCTGGAACGGGGGGAGGTAATGCCTCCCCGACGCCCGGATCTAACACCCCTACAGCTGAGAGTACGAACCTCGGGACGGAAGTTACCTCGGTAACCACACCGCCCAGGGAGTCGAACTCTGAGCATAAAAGGGGTAAGAGACGCAAAATGTCGGGAGCAGCAAGGAGGAGGTTCCGGAAGCTAGTGCAAGCGGACATCAGCCCCGATGAGGCACTGACGCTTTGCGGAAAGCCCTGGACCGAAATTTCAGTTGAAAACCTCGGAGGACCGAAGGCGGTAAAGCGAATTCGGTCTGAAGAGGTATCTCCCGATTTTCAGCCTAAAAAGGCCCTTAAGACTGCCTCTAATACTAGGGTTAGGCATAACTTTGGTGAGGTTGCTGGTTTCACGCGAGTGGGTATTCGAAATGTGAATCCCATGAGCGTGGAACAAATGAAACTTGTTCATAATGCCCTCACACAAGAGATTTTAAAAATAGGAATCAAAGGCGCTGGTCTTCGATTCATAGGACTCAGTCACCGACCGGGTTGGATGCTCATCACATGCTTGGACGAGACGAGCAGGAAGTGAAACCACTCCCAATATAAAGCTCTGGCCGGAGACTGAATTAAAAATCATGTCGGAGAGTGAACTCCCGAAGCCGGCAATTGGCTCAGCGTTCTTACCGTATAACGAGACTGCGACCCTTGAAAACGCACTCGAATTAATACGGATACAGAACCCTGAGTTCAACCAGGAACACTGGAGAGTGGTGCACTCGAGGGTAGATAAGGGAGGAAGATTTGTCGCTTTCGCCCTTGACGATCCGTCGGTTCAGACTCTTCAAAAAAATAACTATAACGTTATGTTTGGCTTTAGATGGATCATATTTAAAGTCAAAACCGAAACGGAAGGAACCCAGGAGGTTAAGCCACTGGTTGGTCCTTCCTCTAACATAGGGCAAATTGAGGGTCAGCAAGCCCAAACGGCAGCACAACATTACGGCAATAATGAACGTATTTTTTGAACACCAAAAACCGGAAATACTTTTTTCAAATTACGCTCTAAGAAGGCGCCATATTAACGTCAAAACACTAATTACAATTTATAGAGCACTTTTGTTTTCGCAGTTTGAGTTTTTCTTTGTATTGAATAATACCGCTTCCTCATTGTCTGTAAGCCTAATGACGTATGCTCCATTAGGAAGAGTAACTATTCGACATATTGAATAAGACATTTCAAACATTTTGCAGTTAATAGTTACAATGATTAAGACATCCAAACATGTTTATTAAACAATCTTTTTATTACATTTAATACTTACCCTATCAGATGCATCAAAAGCCGCGGTGCCCCTGCCTTCCAGGTACTCTTGGAATTGAGAGATGACGCAAATCAAGGCATAAATCTGAAAACAAAAGATAAGTTAAAAAAAACTGTTCTTGTCGATTAGCATTATATGAAAGAGCCTTGGGTACCAAAAAAGATAGATTATTCTAAATTAATCAAAGATTCTAGTACAGTTGGTGTTTCACCGCAATCTCACCTGACGTTGAGTTAAGATTAGACCTGAGCATGCCAAAAGGGAAGGCGATCAAATGAAGTTCCGGAACTCAGTAGAGAAATAGAAATTTTCATCACGATAATTCCCTTCATCGAAGGGTAAGAAATTTTGATAATAGAATCCAAACCTGCGTCGTTTGACGCGATGTACTAGGTGTAATTGTTTCTAGGTGCAATAATTGTGAGAAAGTTGTTCCGGCATACATTTTACAGGAAACTACCATGATTGTTCATATAAATATATTAGAGAAATTGAACTAATTGGGCGTAAAACTCGTGTACACGACATATTACGTTGGATATTAATAATTATTTTTATGTAATTCGGATAGATACACCATATATGAAGCATATTACATGTATTAATTTACAGCCTTGATAATATAATAGTATATTGTTAAAGTGTCGATACAAAGTAGCTATATTATATATAGGAGGCAACAATGAGTTCCCTAATGAGTAGGGCTTAACAAGCTTATTCTCTTTGATGTCGATTCGTATCCGTAGAAGTGTATCCCTTTCATTTTTATTTGATTGATGTTAGGGATCTGCCTTTGTTAAGAGCAAATATATAATTAATTATTTATGGGCTTAATTTAGTTACGGTATTCTAGTCCGTTGCTAGAAAGGTTAATCTCAAAAATATATAATTAATTAAGTACTTATATATACCTCACAGTTTATAAATGAGTTGATTGTGGAAATATAAATTCGTTTCCAATTTTTTTTAAGTGAAACATCTTTAGAATCGTTAATTCTAAAACGGATGCAACGGAAAAAAGACAGGTAAGAGATACAAATACAAACATGTGTAGGATGAATGTATCGTCAATATCGACGCAAAAAAAAATTAAAAAAAATCCAGGAAAAATATATTCATCTCATTCTTTTGTTGATTTACTGAAGTTTCACTTCTATTGTGTGTGAATCGCACACACACCTTTTTTTTCGAATAATTTGAGACCAATAACAATTCTATTTATTGAATTATGGTAATTATTCTTTTGATTATTACAGTTACAAATAAAATTAAAAAGGTTAAATAATACATAAGTACCTTCGTTCAATTTACTATCATTTTAAGCCAAATCAAATTATGTTATATATTGAAAGCATGCATATGTTGATGAGCGATGTACTTTCCGTCTTATATCTATAGTTTTAGTGTTTTTAAAACGCCAAAATATTATTGTAAAAGTAGTCAACCGAACCACAATTTATAATAGAATTAGATATATTTTAGAAAAGAATAAAAAATGACACTGTAATTCTTATTTAGATAACTTAGATAACACAATTTAGATAATCTTCTGTCTGCAACTTATCGTGGTTCTACGTGACAGTCGTTCCAGTCTTGAAAAAAGTGTGAAAATCGACACTTAGAGACTAAGAAACTTTTATTTGTTAATGTTCTTATTTTTATGTAAATTAGCTTCAGTATACTGTTATTACGCTCATAAGTTCACATACTACGGGATATAACTTGACCTAATGTGGCTAGTCAACTGAAAAGCTATAAAAATTGTGAAAATTTTGTAGGAAGCTGACATTAATTAGGATATCTTTGGAACCGCAAAGAAAACCGTAATAGCCTTTTCGTTATAATATTAATTATTTATGTTTTTTTCATATTTTATTTTAAGGTTACACTGCGATATTTTTTAAAGTCATTTTTTTATTCTGTCGCGCCTAGTACTGGTTTGAACGCCTGTAGGAAATAGAGCTTCATTTATACTTACTTAATTCACTGACAGGAAATAGTGAAAATAATAAAGCGGTTCCAAATATACATTTTATTGATAATTTTGGGAAAATAAAGCAGATATAAATATTTAGAAATATGACAACATTATTTAGACTAGCTTAATAATATATTACTTATTAACAAAAATGTTGTTTTTTCTTTAACTAGGGAAGAAACTTTTTGAATTATGCTGAATATAATTTGATATTGTCATGATACGTAGATTTATATTTCAAATTCAATATTGATCATTTGAAACGTAATTAACACAATAATTATAAAAAAAAGATGGTTTTATTCTTTAGTTTATTTTTTAATTTATTCTTAACTTTATAACTTTTATCATCTGATCTGATTCTGACCGTAAATAATGGATAGCTTATATACTAACTTCCATTTAATGATAAAAAATCTTTAGAGTCTGAATAGTTAATTTAATTACGAAGTATTGTTCGGAGCACTGTAACTCGACTAGACAATAGCCTTTCTGAGGAAAAGAGTATTACAATAAAGGAATGGTTTTGAAGATTCACTCGGGTTACGGCACAAAGGTGGCAAAAATGTCAGCAAAAAAAAAAGAGATTTTTAGGAAAAGTTACGCAAATTTGCTTCAGACTTATATAGATAGGGCAAGCTGAGTTCAAACTCATTTGCTCACATAAAATCAAACAGAAGAAATGCTGAGACGAGATTTATCTTTTGCAATGCACTCAACCACGTCGCAATATGTGTGACCGATGACAAAAATACCTCAAATACCATTTGAACATCTAAGAAATAAGTAAAAAAAGAGAAGATCTATTATAAAATCGTCAATCTAATCTTGACTTGCCCCATTTAGCTTCAGAACTTTTTAGAGGAGACGGTCATACTGTCATCCTCAAAACTCAGTGCTATCGAGCTAGTTCACCGGTCACTGTAATAGCTTCAAGAGTGAAAATGACGCTCCAAGCATTACCAGATATCACAGTGAAGAGAATCCTTGACAGTCTTCCTTGTAATGTGCAATACAAACAATTTACGCTAATATTGAAGTGGGGATTTGATGATGCTTATATTCAAAGCCGATACGCACAAAAAATAGACAGTAGCTAAGATAATTCCAATATATTTATGATTAATTTGGTACCACTAGAACAGGTTGATGGAAATATTACCGTACGGATGAATCCAAAACCTTGCTCAGTATCATATTGTCAGTAGAATTTAGTTTTGTGAAGGAAAGCAATGCAGTGGTCATCGATGAAAAAACTAAAATGTATGATAGCATTAAAGGTTTCATTTGCATTAAGTCTCTTAATAGTAAGTCACAATCTGTTGCTGACAATGATTGATGGGAAAGTCTGTATGTACCTTTTTAATGATAGATCTTTTAAATGGGTCGGCTCGTCCGGGGTAGTACCACCCTCTCATAGAAAACCGACGTGAAGTAACAGTACTTGCATTGTTGCGTTTCGTTCGGTCAGTGAGAGCGCCGGAGGCCCACCTCCCCTCCCCTCTCCTCTGTCCTCTCCCTCCTCTAACCCTTCCCCACAAAGGGTGGCAACGCACTTGCGATTCCTCTAGTGTTGTTAGTGTCCATGGACGGTGGTGATCACTTAACATCAGGTGACCCACATGTTCGTTTGCCACCTATGACAAAAAAAAAACGCATCGTGCTATCTGTGCTTAACTACAGATATGAACAATTTAGAAAATATCACATTAAAGGTTGTATCCATATATGTGAATATGGATTATCCTTAATACGTGTCCACAGTAATTATATGGAATGTCTCCTTGACATATCGTTCGACTCGATCGACTCGATTTCAAGAAGATGGCTGCGAGTGGAAATAGTCACAAAAAAGAAGGGAGAAACGCCTCATACAAGATCTAAAGAGGAGTCTTTTCTTTAATATTGTCTTATAACTATTTTATATAATAACGTAGAGAAAGAACCTTGCACAATATAAATATAAGCGAAATTGTATTTAATAATAATATATGGTATATCTATTTTTCAATACTTGGTATTTTCTTATTTCAATAATTCCGGTTTTTTTTTTCAATATATGCTGGCAAGCCTAGTAGTAATGTATTAACTTAGTTTCCGATTCCGTTGTCTCGAACATATTATTACTTTAAATGCA
This sequence comes from Antheraea pernyi, assembly GCA_015888305.1. Lineage (NCBI taxonomy): Eukaryota > Metazoa > Arthropoda > Insecta > Lepidoptera > Saturniidae > Antheraea > Antheraea pernyi. The sequence continues at coordinate 1,014,424 of MU158726.1, read as the reverse complement.
TGTTTTATCTCTTATACATGTACCGTATATTCTTTTATGGAAGTGATATAGGTCTGATGCATCTCGCTAAAAATGAAAATTCATTTAATACCAAAACTGTTGGAAAACACGATTAATAAATAGGTTTCTCGTATTATTATATTCGTAAAATTAAAAGATTATAAAAACAGCTTCCATTCATTGACAGTCTTTGAAAAACAGTAAATATACATCAGTGAATATGAGTGCCTTTTCAAATATGAGCCCAAAATATTTAATGTGTTATAAAAATATAATACGCTTAGCCAGTACGTTTTTATGAATCCGCCGTAAATCCAACAATGGTTGCCATCGTTAACTCCCGGTCATGACTTGTTACGAAAATATTATTATTACCCTAACGGAAAATGAACCTTATTCGATTAATCTGAGAGTTAATTACGGTATATCTCTCCAGTGAAAACGGAATAAAAATTTGATTTTTCAAATATGAGTGTACGCACGTCCAAAGTATATAGTACATTTTTTTATGTCATAGGAAGCCGGTTACCTGATGTTAAGTGATCACCGCCGTCCATAGACACTAGCAACACTAGGGGACTCGCAAGTGCGTTACCAGCCTGTGTTTGGAGGGAGGGGGAGGGGATGGGGTGTAGGGGGAGGGATGGGGAGAGAGGGGAGGTGGGCCTCCTGTGCTCTCAATGACCGAACGAAACGCAACAATGCAAGCACTGTTACATCACGTCGGTTTTCTGTGGGTCGGGTGGCACTACCCCGGGCGAGCCCACCCATTCATGCTGAAACTAGTAATAGCTTCAGCGTGGTTCTACCACCTACAGAAACATTATCGTTTCGTGATATATTATGTACCTATATAGCGACATTTACAAGAGTTGCAAGTGTAGCATTAAGTAACATTACTTTAAGCACAATATATTCACTTTTTTGACATACGAATACCTACTCTTTATTATACATTTACTTTATTAGTAGCCAAATACCACAAGGCAATTAATTATCCTTCAGCAAATCCACGTGGAAAAATATAGATTGTTCTATTAATAATCCAAAAAGTGAAAATTAATAATAATAAACAATACTAAATACTCAAATAAAATAAAACTCATAGTAAACTTCTTGAAATACCTTAACAATGTACAACAGATATTCAGTTTGAATTCGTTTAGACGATTACGATGCGTACGCTGCAAAGCGTCGCACCGAGCTCCCTCATTCCTCGAAGCCCGCTCCCTCGATCTATGCCAAGATCGAGGCTTCCAACAACTTCCCAACCCCAGCCGATCGCGATAGCGATGACTCCGACTCCGACTCCGGCTCCGACGCTCAGCAGGACCCCCCTGCCGAGCAAGCCCCTCAGGCTGAGCAAGCCCCTCAGGCTGAGCAAGCCCCTGCTGCGGACGATGGCTTCACCACCGTCACGCACCGCAAACCGCGCAAGAAGCGCTCGAACTCCTCTTCCGATCCGGAGGACAAATTGCCCTCTAAAAAGATCGCAAACGTCGATGGCGCGAAAGTGCCAAAGGCGACACCAGCGCCCTCTAGACCCGACTCGCCCGTGGCTGCGGGTTCCGCAGTTTCGGGCAAGAAGCTCCGCCCACCGCCCCCCGTTACGATCCAAGACAAAGCCTCTTGGGTTGAGATTTCTAGCCTGCTGGAAACGGCAGGTACCCCTTACTCCTCCGCCGTGAATACCACTGTAGGTATTCAGGTGAAGGTAGCCACGTCCACCGCCCATCGCAACCTCACTCGTTTCCTTCGGGACAACCAGTGGGGCTATTTCACGCACTCTCTCGAAGAGGAGCGTAAAATACGGGTTGTGATCCGTAGAGTCCCCTCAGAACTCCCGACTGACGACATTTCAGACGACCTCAAGGAACAGAAGATTCCTGTTCGCGAGGTTCATCGTATGCGCTCTCCGCGCACCAGGGCTCCATATGATATGGTTCTCGTTGTCCTCGATCGCACCCCTCAGGGGAAAGCGATTTTTAATCTTACATCCCTTTGCGGCCTCTCCGGCGTCATAGTCGAGCCGCCGCGCAAAACGTCTGTGCCCTCGCAGTGTCACAACTGCCAGGTGTACGGACACTCCGCACGAAACTGTCGCCTGAAACCCAGGTGCGTTAAGTGCCTCGGCGACCACTCCACTAGGGAGTGTTCTCGCACGAAAGACGCCTCCGACCCTCCGAGCTGTGTTCTGTGCCGCGGCGTGGGCCATACCGCGAATTATCGCGGATGTCCCCGCGCCCCGCGCACAAAGCGCCCTCGATACCCCAGGCAGGCGTCTGAAACGAACTAAAACTATTCGATTCAGTTCGTTGAGGGAAAAAAACAAAACCCTCCCACCATGTGTATGTATGTGCACGTGTGTGAGAGAGATGATCTCATATGTGTGTTCAAGTGATGTAGGTGAGTCACTGTATCGCGAAAATAATATCAAGAGGGCTCCGCGCGGGGACGACCTAGGCTCGACCATACAAAACAGGAGCGCAATATGTTCCGATATGCAGTATTCCGATATACACGTATTCATTTGTGAATCATGCAATTTCGATTGTATGGTTCACAAATGTATATATGTATGAATAGCTTAGAATAGTTAGCTAGGACAGACGTGTCTTTTTCCAGGAAACAACCCAAGCCGAGGTGTGCGTGCACCCTTGTGTATGTTACCCAAAACCAAAATCGGCTGAGTGTCCTAAGCGCTCGGCCTTAGTAGTCCGGTGAAGCTGTAAAGACCTTGCCAGGTCAATAGCATAGTCAGTTCGAAAAAAAAAAAAAAAGTTTGAATTCGTGAAACTGTAGGCACGGCAACAGCACAAGCCGAAGTTCTGCCACTTTTCGCTAGTAGCCGTTCCGACCGAGTGATTTTTGCGTTCACCACTATATCCGATAAAGCTATTAAGACCTTTCAGTCTAGTACGTTAGTCAGATCGAAAAACAAATAATTATACTATAAATAATATAAACATAGATAATAATAACAACTTAAGTAAAAATATTACTTATTAAAACCTAATCTATACTAATATTGTACAGAGGTAAAGTTTGTGACGTTGTAGGGGGTAAGCTCAGAAACTACTAAACCTATTTTGAAAATTATTTTACTAATAAAAAGCCACGTTATTTACGAGTGTCATATGCTATATATAAAATGAAAATACGTTTTTGTGGTAGTTGGTTTTGCAAAGTAAATAGGAAAAAAAACGGTAGTACGAAAAATTTTTTTTTTTCGAACTGATTACGCTATTGACCAAGCAAGGTCTTAACAGCTTCACCGGACTACTAAGGCGAGCGCTTAAGGCACTCAGCCGATTTTACTTTGACAACTAGCTCAAGGGTGCGCGGCACACCTCGGCTTTGGCTGTTGCCTGATACATGCAATTCGCGATCTATCTGAGCTAACCTAAGCTAAGCTAACTATTCATACGTATATGAGTTGTTGAAACATATATGTGTACCAAGCATACATACCTCAACAACCCTTATATATATTTCGTATCGGATAATATTCTAAACTATTTCAGTTTGATAAGGGGAAAAAATAAAACCCTTCCACCTGCATGTGTAAGCATGTATGCGTGCACGTGTGTGGAGGTGATATGTGTAATGTTGTCGCAGTGATGTAAGATTTTGTGTCACTGTATCGCGCGAGGGTCGAACGAAAACGTTTCATACGAACGCTGCCTTAACGATAAGAGATATAGGATTGAGTTCTAGAGTTGTAGAGCTTGATAATGTTGACAAAAAAGTCAGTGACAACATATGTCTAACTTTTACATTTAAGTCACATAAAGTAGTTTTTTATAAATGTTTACCGCCCAACGAAGTGGGCACGGGTCAGCAAAAGTGTACATAAAAAGTATCTGAGAGAATTTGCAGTTTTAAAATAAACACACGTTTATATTTGTGGTACGTATGTTTTAGTTGTACGCTATTGATTTTAAAAATATATTATGAAAAATTAAAAAAATATATATCAGTGTTTTGGAATTTGATTACTGTACTTATTCTTAATTAATTTCCGGACTATGTACATAGAGACAAAGATATTGAAGCCGATGTGTTAGTTGATAGCTTGCTCGGACACCGTGTCGATTGATATAAGTTCGAATCTTTTGCAATCGTAAGGAAGTGAGAAATTTTTTTATTGTATTCAAGTAAGCAAATGATTAAAATATGATTAATTCTTGTTGGATGTAATATACTAAGGGGTCATACCAGAACACTTTGTGAAATTCAGATAAATATAGAAGCTGTCGCATCGGATTTTATACTAAAGAATTTGTATGTGGCATTTGTACAGTACATAAGTACTCGTATACCTAATTATGATAAAACTTATTCTTTAAGGTGGTGTTGAACGTATAAATATGTATATATCAATATACTAGCTGTTACCCGCAGCTTCACACGCGTAACTTTTAAATATATGAGTAGATGTGTAAATTACAGAAACGCTCTTTCAAATATAATTGTAAGTACCTACAACACGCACGTTATCTACCGTAACATGTACATTAGATATGTGAATACTAACAGTGTGTCGAATGGGATGAGATTTATCATCAGTAACATACCTAGAACTTTAAACTACTATATACCACCCTCAGTGCTCACTTATATAAGAAAGTAATAAAAATATTAAGCCACACATTTTTGAACAACATGTGTTAAATCATTTATTATATAGATATAATATGCCCAATATTGTCAATATAGTTAAGTTATTAATATACGTTGCTATAATTTAAATTACATACAAACGTATGACTTTCAATTATATTTATTCTTGGAGTCCAGTACAGCGCACGTCTCACGCGCATGTTTACATTAAACAACATATCTTTGATCAATTTCACACAGACGAATGCACGGGTAAGAGTTCATCACTACATAGTGTAAAACAAAATTCTCTGCCACGTCTGTCTGTATGTCTTTTCACGATAAGCTCAAAACTATAGAACGCATTTTCATGCCGTTTTCACCAATATATAATAACGTGGAAATATAAGATGGCCACCATCTTGTTAGTTTATTGAAAATATATCAATAAACTTGTAATATCGATACTCACTTGACAATGGCAGTAATAGTTCTACTAGAAGACTGGTTGCCAAAAATGGAATGGAAGAAGTATAGGAACACAAAATAAACTCTGAAAATGTTTGCGATAGAAAGTTACCACGTTACCATGGCAACGCACGCAGCGGAAGTGCCCGGAATAGTCCGATTTTGGAATATTATTCATTGGTGCTCCGTTATTATTGGTGTTAGCGTGATGATATATAGCCTATAGCCTTCCTCGATAAATGACTCTAATAACTAACTAACTAAATCTAACTCTAACACCGGAAGAATTTTTAAATCGGACTTGTAGCTCCTGAGATTATCGTGTTCAACCAAACAAACAAACTCTTCAGCTTTATATATTAATATAGATTATCACTAATGTGAACTATATTATAAATGTTAAGACAAAAGAGTCGAATACTAAAAACCGGGTTTAAGGTTTTCACATAAATTATACAAAACGAAAATTAATGCCACAAATGTTTATAAATGTATCCTATATATAATATGTTCCTGTTTTCACATTTGTATACTTTTGTAGGTTACAGGGATATCAGCAGATCTTTTAGATTGAGATGCATGATAATACAGAAAACTTCTTACCTTACGACATATAAAAACAAATAAATATTCCCACTGGCATAATTTATTCCCCTGTTCCAATAAGCTATTTTGACTACTTGAAATAAGTAGTTGTAGTAAAATAAGTAAATAAAAATAAATAGATAAAAAAATTATACGTTAAAAGATTATTATTATTCTATGAAATTTTATTAAATTTTCTCATGAATGGACACAAAAATAAAACTGCTCAGTCAAGTTAATAAATGTGATAATTTTTTAAATAGTGATTAAAATGTTGACAACAATCCAATCTAATGTTTATATACAAATTGATACACGGTTTCCTAGAATCTTCAGATTTTCTTCAAAAAATACCCTTTAGTGTGCCACGTATAGGCAGTCGCTTACTTAACAGGCAAACTTTTCATCTACCATTAGCAAGAACTAACGCAGGTCAACATTGCCCTTTATATCGCATGCTTTCTTTTTGTAATAGTTTACATTTCAAATTCGATATATTTTTTTGTGTTTCTTTGGCCTCAATTAGAAAAAAAGTGTATTTAAATGTTTAATATAATTTCATTTTTCTTTGTATTAATACTATGACTTTGTCTTCTTATATTATGCATGCTGTGTTCACATATAAAAGGGTTCGTGTCCATTTTTGTTCATAGAACTCAGTTTTGTGAACCTTAAGTAAATAAATAAATATATATCACTTTATCCACTGGCGAAAACCGCTTGAAAAAAAAAGATTAATTACTAAAATGGTTATTTAAAAATAGGGGTTGTTGTTAGAAGCGTGAAATTTTAGAGTTGTATGTATTTTCTAATGCTTCATTATAACAATATAAAAATTAAAAAAAATGTCCAAAAAATAAAAAATAAATGTTAGGGATGGACAACCCTTATCACTTAGGGGTATGAAAAATGATAGTAGCCGATTTTCAGACATACTGAATATGCATATAAAATTTCATAAAAATCGGTCAAACCCTTTCAGAGGAGTACGGTAACTAACATTTTGACACGAAAATTTTATATATAAGAAAAATATCAATAATAAAATTTACGATGTGGTAAAGATGTATATTGTAAGTAATGCACAACAACTACATTCAGTGTCTATTGTATATTCGCTGCGATTTCACTCGCAATTTATATTCAAAATTAAGAATTATTATTATTAAGCAATGAATGAATTATTATAAATTTACTACTCTCTTCCTCTACTATGGAAAGCCGACCACATGATTTAACCGCGTGATAGTGGCCCTTGCTAACATAGGCATTTACAGTTCGGTCATTCTCCTTTATGCTCACTGCTCGGTTTGCGTCCTGCGGCCAATCTCCGATCGCGGTGCTAGACGTCCAACTCGCACTATTAATTCATTCTCGTAGAGTGACATTAAATAAATAACCTTCGTAACCTTGTCTTCATAAATAAATAAACTATGAGACAGATATTTTTTTTTAATCTAATCAACATCTCCATATATAAGTGTACTAAACAAACAAAACAAAAAACAGTATCTTGAGCTTATATAATATTATTAATATAGATGTTATCGTCATCGTTCAAAGGAAGTTTGTTGAAAATAAATATTGGAAAACCTAAATTAATTTCGTAAATCTGTTAAGGTATTATTCACCAGTAAATAATCGATATTCAAGACGCATTAACTTCCTTATTATATACTTATATATACTGCGATGATGTTTTTTTCTTTTCTTACTAGTGTATCATGATACCTCTGAACGGGAATGGAACAAAACGCAAACACTGGAAAGCCAATAGAAACAAGATGAAATAATTAAAAAATCTAATTAAGCAACGTAACGAAACCAAGCATAAATAATTCATTATTTACAGACGCAAAAGGTATCAAAATTCATCAGATTATTTTCGTTGTGCGGCGGATTTTCCGTCTGAACGCACGTTTCTATGCCTACTCAAAGCTCGTTCAAACATATGTTTTTTGTTGGAAAATATCCAGGTTTTCGACGAATAAGAGAACGTAAATTTATATAATGGAATAATAATTACAAAGCAGTAAAGCACGCTTATAAAAGAGATGTTTAAAAATGGTATGTTTGTTGATCGTAAATTTGTAGCGCTGTATTTAAAAAAATACACGACTAACGTAAGGGCAATCAATACGTGACGTAAAGAGTTTCTCATTTCCATTAATGGAAATGGTTGCTATATATACTTCACCTTTGAAAACATTAGGTTTTATTTTGCAATAACATTTGTTTGAAAAGATTTTGTATAACATTGAACGTCGTTTGACTGACCGAATTTTTATAATAACCTTTATATTAATTTCTTAATACATTAATTATTTATAATCATTACAGGTTCTCACATCTATATATGGAATAAGTATCTCAATTTTTTTGTTTTTCTACATATCTGTACGGTCAATACTTATAGGTGCAAAAGAGTTATCTCTTATTTAATGATGACGATGAGATAACAGACCGACTCTTTCAACATTAAGGCGCTACTAAAATCCCTCTTCTAATTTTCGCTTATACGTAAAAAGTATTAGCGATAAATTGATTTTAACGCCAAAAAATGTATATTTACTAACCTACGTAACGTTTCCCTTTTAAATTATTATTATATATCAGTATTTATAAATTAGATTGAACCAATATTTGTTTACTTATTTAATCGACATTTTACTTACCTCCGATAATTTTCATAACGTAAAAATACAAGGACATACTTTACGATTGAGAGATATACAAATGACTAACAAGGGAAGTAAACATCATGTCTCAGCATCGATAACTCGCATTGTTGCTTTGGTTGTTGCAAGCGTCTACAAGCTGCGGTGAATGGCTTATCATAAGTCTACAGTCGGACCGTACGTCTATTTGCCACAGACGTTATATAAACGTCTACATTCGATTCGTATATTACTTGTATTTTAAGCGATTAAATGTATAAAGCACTTCTCGTTCAACAAACTGCCAACAATGAATTCAATGTTTCAGTAGGTAAATACCGTTACCTTAATTTCAAATGGACACAGACACCTAACCGACGAGAAGAGTACCCTACGTTTTGTCCACATTTATTTCATTTAATGTCATATTTGTAATCGCCAATATAAATTGAAAAGATGTTATAAGTGATTTGAACTTTAGTGAAGGTAACTAAGAAGAATTTATATTTTCTCTGAACATGTTATTTGTGACAAGCTATCTTTTTGGCTCTAGCTCCACCCAATTTTTTCCTGTGATTCATTCGCTTGAAGCTATTTATCCTATTCTATAGACCAATATTACGGAAAGGGATCACTAAATAAATTTTATTACTATCGTTTGGCGTAAATTTATAACAGAAGTCTCCTCAATTAGGGATGACTTTTATTGATAACAGTAGAAAAATTTGATTATTTTAGAAACACGCCAATTCTGGAAGACAATATTTTGCTTTGTTAAATCGTATAAACAAGACGTAGCACACATGCTAAACCAATCTTTTAACAGATCTTTGAGTATTCGATTATTGCTCAATACAGGAAATCTACATATATTGTTACATCCGTAAGTAAATTAAAGGCTGTCTCTATATAAATACTTTTCATCCAGAAAAATCTATATTAAAACGAGCGAAGACTCGAGGACAAGCTAGTCTATCATATAAATAGAATACCTAACCAAAACGTGTTCAACTCATAGTGCTCTAATTACTAGTTCGGATTGGAGCTTGTATATTCGAAATTAATAGATACAAGGAATCACGCTACGATGAATGCTTTGTTACGTTCGGTCTAAAATCGTATCGAAATTGGGCTTCCGAATATTAAGTAATTACTCAATAATCAAAATAGGCAGTTTCATTTTAGTTAGTAGCAACGCTACAATACTATTTTACATTACGTTTCAAATGATATAACTTAACAAAATGGTAATGGATTTTATGACAGAGTATTAACCTTGTCATACAAAAGTAACGGTATTTAATCTGTATTAAGAAAAACCTTTTTGAATGTATAAAAAAAAACATTTTATATTTTGTTATCGTTGTTTAGGCTACAATTATGACACAACCCTACCATCTAGGACCTAGGAAGCGGAACGGACTGCGCGGGCGCATGGTCTACGCGGGTAGTCGACGGCTCGGACATTGGCTGTTAAATTGCTCGCCAATGAGTACATCTATGCACTGAAGTACCTATTTACTTGATTAAAATTATTTACATAAATAAAATGTTGCTTCTATCTATAAACACCGCTACGGCGTCCACATTGGTCCTTCGAGCCGAGCTGCCCCTGCACCCGCGCTCTTCGTTCCACCCGCTCTCTCGGTCGTAGATGGTAGGTTTGTGTTATGGTTGTCACCTAGACACGCATTGATAACCCTGTTGAATTTGATTTATTGTTGAGTAAAACATAAGTATATTTTTTATAAAATGGAGATGTTCTTCGAGCGTATTGCAGTGTCATGGAACTATAGAAAGGAATTACACTAAATTAAGGACTCAATCATCTCTTATCACAAGTTTGAATGAGTTATTTAAACTTACAGTTTTATAGATAAGGAAATAGATGCTATGACAATAAAACCTAATTTTTTGTAAATTCACGTCCCCTTTTATGTTCTTAATCATATTTCGTTGCCTGATTGAAGGCTTATTTTTTATGCCAAAGGGCGTCAACAAGTAGGGGCCACCTGTTGTGGTAAATGCTTATAGTCACCTATTATCAACTGTCATACCAAGGGTATCACTATTGTGTTGCCGACCTTGGTAAGTGCGTTACAGTCCATTTTGTAGAGCTCCATAGCCCTGAGAGATAGCTGTGCTGGGTAATCTATCCCACAAGTAAGGAGTGTCGAATAACATCAAACCTCACCTACGCGTGGTGCACCCTGCTGAATAACGAAATGGCGTCAATGGCGAAAGCGGTGTGGTAGGGTTTTACAGCCTGACTGGGTCGCAACCACCATGTACATATATGGCGAAAAAGCTAGTCATAGTGATTTGCTTCTGCGCATCGCGTTTCGGGATCAGCCTGTGCATATCCAGCTTTTCGCATGCTGGCATGACAGCGGCGACCGGCGATGGATAGGGTGTCACTCGGTGGTCACCATTGTTTTTGGATTGTACTGTGCTTACCATCAGGCACAGTGCAGTCATTTTGCCGTACTACAATAAAACAACGCTAGCGTACACATAATAAAGCTTTTAGAGAAACTTACGTTAGACTTTACGCATAGAAATGGATAAATCTAAATAATATAATGCTAATCACAAGGAAATGTAATTAAGAACATATATATTATGTCGTATATACTATATATAAAATAGATGTTTATATCTCTGAGATCTGAGAAAGTGGTACACCTAAGTGGTCTAACATCAAGAAGGTATTTATACTATCCATATTACGATAATTCATTACTAGATCGCGCTGCGTCTTGAGCTAATAAGAACATATACCGAAAAAAAATAACCTAATAGTTATGAAAAAAAAATGTTTTTAAAAAGCATAAAGTTCTTCTAATTAAGTCATATAAAAGAAATCAAAAGAATTGTTTTTATGAAACTCATTTAATAATCCCTTAAGTTATTTCATATATTACTTTAATAATTGTAATCAAAACAAAGGTTGGTTATGAAAGAATTTTACAATAACGTTTGTCTCGTAAAAGGCGAATCACTTGTGAAAGAAATACCTCGTATTGAGCCAGTGACCTTATTTTAGGCGCACCCAAGAGGGTGTATTATAAAGCAGGTAAAATAGGTGTATAGACACACCGACACGTCGCGACGCAACGTAACTCCACTTATATCGTAAGGGTACGATGACATTGAAAGATTAAGAGGATTTATTTAACACTAAATCGTATTTGTAACACTTGTAATATTATTTGTTACATTTATAATACAACATTCATTTACTTTATGTGTAGTTGATGTTTTTCTTACGCGTCAAAAATATATAATTAAATTAGGAAATGAAGGAAAAACGTAAAGAACTTCAATCCTGACAGGGATCCCCTGACCGCACCATTTTTTAATTGTATTTTGTCTTCACTAATCCATATATATAACACTTTTAAGTCACTTTTATTGAATTTTATCGTTACCGTTATAAATATTAATAAAATACATGTAACCTAGATAAAACTTTGATAAACCATCTATCTGTTAACGTCTCGTCGAAATTGGTTTAGCCTTTTCGAACATTAAAAAGGACAAATGACAAGCACTTCAGTTTTATTTAAATGTATACATTATATCATAGCCCTTTTTGTTGGTAGATGTTGGTGCTCCAATTATTGAGTGTCAGATGGGTATTCCATTCAGCCACACAACGTTTTATTATTCATATAACCCTATTTTATGTGATACAAGGGTAGGAAAACATCTCATGTATCCTTACTTGCTTACTTAACCGACCTTACTTGCTCGTGATGCATCCTGCTGGACTACAAATGAGCCCTTGGTGAACGTTATGTAAAGGTTTTGAAGATTAGATGGTAATCGCTTTATATAATGTCATAATCCTGCCGATTATTATGGAAATGTCGGAAAATTGATAAAAATATGTATACGCAAACGTTGACACTCAGGCACATCGCCCTACACTTGCGATAAATAGTCGAGGACTATCGTGTCAAGTACAGGCACGGCCGAAGACGCTAGTACTCAAAAAGGAAGATCGGTTTGCCAATTAGAACAGGTTTGCTTACTGGCCGCCACCAAGAACTGGCGGACGTGCTGATAGGACATCGGTTGTACGCTGTATTTCTACAAGAAACGCGTTGGACTATATAATGCGGTTGTACTATATGAAGATTTTTAGAAGTTGACAAACGAATCAACTGACTCTATTAGTATCCTTCTGGAACGAGCTGGAGAATGTACTGCGGTATATCCTTAACAGCTTTAGATATGGTTGCGTAAACACAGAGGGAGATCCAATTCTCAGCACCTTTTTTTTTTACGTGGGGAAATCCAGTATGGATACACCACCCTTTTGGCAACTTAGCGGTAGACGTACACAGTGGGGTTTTAGTCCGTGCGAGACGGACCTAACCCACCCTCTCCCCCCCAAAAGGGTGGTGTATCCATACTAAGTCACTTTTATTGAATTTTATCGTTACCGTTATAAATATTAATAAAATACATGTAACCTAGATAAAACTTTGATAAACCATCTATCTGTTAACGTCTCGTCGAAATTGGTTTAGCCTTTTCGAACATTAAAAAGGACAAATGACAAGCACTTCAGTTTTATTTAAATGTATACATTATATCATAGCCCTTTTTGTTGGTAGATGTTGGTGCTCCAATTATTGAGTGTCAGATGGGTATTCCATTCAGCCACACAACGTTTTATTATTCATATAACCCTATTTTATGTGATACAAGGGTAGGAAAACATCTCATGTATCCTTACTTGCTTACTTAACCGACCTTACTTGCTCGTGATGCATCCTGCTGGACTACAAATGAGCCCTTGGTGAACGTTATGTAAAGGTTTTGAAGATTAGATGGTAATCGCTTTATATAATGTCATAATCCTGCCGATTATTATGGAAATGTCGGAAAATTGATAAAAATATGTATACGCAAACGTTGACACTCAGGCACATCGCCCTACACTTGCGATAAATAGTCGAGGACTATCGTGTCAAGTACAGGCACGGCCGAAGACGCTAGTACTCAAAAAGGAAGATCGGTTTGCCAATTAGAACAGGTTTGCTTACTGGCCGCCACCAAGAACTGGCGGACGTGCTGATAGGACATCGGTTGTACGCTGTATTTCTACAAGAAACGCGTTGGACTATATAATGCGGTTGTACTATATGAAGATTTTTAGAAGTTGACAAACGAATCAACTGACTCTATTAGTATCCTTCTGGAACGAGCTGGAGAATGTACTGCGGTATATCCTTAACAGCTTTAGATATGGTTGCGTAAACACAGAGGGAGATCCAATTCTCAGCACCTTTTTTTTTTACGTGGGGAAATCCAGTATGGATACACCACCCTTTTGGGGGGGAGAGGGTGGGTTAGGTCCGTCTCGCACGGACTAAAACCCCACTGTGTACGTCTACCGCTAAGTTGGGGCGGCACGAGATCTCTATAGACTTCATCGTGCCACCCCAGCGGTTGGCCCAGCAGCGATATCGCTGTCGTCGGACCTCGTCCTGTTAGGAGACAGCCGGGTACACACCGGCCGTCTCCTCCGTCCGCTGGACCTGTGCACTAGGAAGATGAGTCCCCCGACCCGTCTTCCTTAGGTCCGGCTACCTCTCCGCCGCCTCCTTGTGCGAGACGACTTCCTCGCAGAAGGAGGCCATTGCATTCTAGTTATCCTCACTACCGAGCATGGCCGCAATCACGCTCAGCAGTGAGAGGTCTTGCCCTACCGCCGCAGCTAGAGTGCGACGTTGCTCCTCCCACGCAGCACACTCAGACAAAGTGTGCTGCGCGGTGTCCGGGTCAATGCCGCACTGAAGGCATACGGCGGTCGGCTCCCTGCGTGCTATCCGGAGCAGGTACCAACCGAAGCAACCGTGTCTGGTCAGGACCCCAATTTTCAGCACCTTCCTCGTATCAGAACTATCGATTGTGAACGCGTTCTTACGATGCTACTCAGAATGAATACTTGCTCATAAGAAGAAGCCAAGTTAGTACAGGTCAACTGCAAGGTCATTCCAAGAAAAAGTCCAACAACGAAACATCGCTTCCTTGTCACTGACTTTCTAGTAGCACGTGGGAAGAAAATGCCCCATAGACGCAATCTTAGAACTAAGTGGTGGCTGCATAATGAACCTACGAAAGATAACTTCCGCGAATCTGGTTTTAAGAATATGCATAATAATCCACGGATAGTTCACGGATAGATACTCTAGGATTTAGGCGACAGTCAGTACGCTTAGTAAATATGTGCTTAGCACTTCTGTGAAAGGCTGTGTTGGCAAGGAAGTGATAGTGAATAAAGAAGTACAGGAGGCGATGCGGGAGAAGAAAATACTCTTCAAAAAGTAGCAAGACACTGACTGTCCTGAAGACCACGACGCATATACGCAGCCAAGTGTGCCGACAAGCAAGCTGTTGCAAAGTCCGGCACAAAAAAAATCAGAGACCAAATAGAGCCAAAGATGCATTTTTGGTTACGCAAAGAACCGGCAAGAAATCAATGCAGGATATAACAATACGTCATTGGACAAAAAACCACAAATACCATCCTTGTCTGCGACGTAGTTAGAGCGAAGGTAGCAGAGCTACATCAACGAGTTACTAAACACGCAATGCACAAACAGAACTTTAGAACTGCCTCCTAATCTTGGACTTGTTGTTTCTATACCATCTGATAAGATACTACTTTGTCTTCGTAGAATGAAAATCAGGGAAGCCGTGAAGCATAATAACTTACCGATTAAAGCGTGGAAAGTGGTCTTTACGATGAGACTATACTCACTATCGTTTTTAACCACATACTTATCGGTTGCAAGATGCCTTACTCTTAGAGATCAAGTATCGTCACTCCAGTCTACAAAGGTAAAAGTAGTGTGCAGGACTGTTGTAGCTAACGAGATATTAAGGTTATGTGTCACACAATAAAATCCGTAATCGACGCCAGTAATAACATGTAAGAAATTACACTTGGCTTTTCTTGACCTGCAAAAGGCTTTTGACTTTGTACCTCACTCAGTAATCTGGTATGCTTTGAAGGAGAAAAACGTGCTAAAAATCTAATATATTATCCGTATCATGTAGAACTAATTCGAAGTCCATTGCAGTGGCAGCATTGGAAACCATGACGTCGCGGATAAGCTGCAGGAAAATAATCTCAGCTGGTAATGTAACATAAGTTGCAGAACAACAAACTAAGGCAGAAATAAATGTCTCATCATCATAGAACCAGGGCCAAGATCTTGCAATAGACCCAAAAAACGCTGGTTCTACGTTGTGAAAGTGGATATGAAGAAGAAATACCTCACACAAAAACATTCCGAAGACCAAAAGAAAAGTGAAACAATTTTTTTCCGAAAGGAGACCCTAGCACCAAGCCGGGAAAGCGCTAATCAGAAGATGAACGTATAAACTATTGTACTACCTGGATAACATAAAAACCTTCTCCGTGACAAAACATTTACTTGTACCAAATTTCTTAGTGAATGGTGATACAAGATTAGAGTTTATCGATCTCAGACATGTTAATATATCTTACCTATTAGCCATTTTTATATAGATTCATAAAGTATAAGTCATATTTAATCACTTACAAAAAACTTATAAAAATATTTCAATGCTACGCATATAATACGAAATGTATATTACCTACTTGGTTATCATTTTTTTAGATAAAAGTGTCTTCAATGTTTCTTTAGTACTATGTATTTTGTAAATAACGTGTTGCTCATCCTGCAGTGGAATAGAGTAGAAAGTGTCTGAGGTCATTGCCCCATCGCGTTTGGCGCATGTGAAAACACTCGGTGAAGGTCACGAGTTATATTGTTTGTATTAAGATAGGTATTACCCGTTCCACTGGAAGGTCTATACACTCTAACTATTTATAAACATAGTTACATTATCGTCTAACTAAACAATGCTTGATATTATACAAAACTAAAGATGAACGTTAACTTGAGCTATAGTTATGTAGCTTAATAAGATTTATGATATGATACAAGTACATACATCCTTTTAATAGTTTTTATATCTTCTGCTGCTGTTTGTGACCACTTTCTATTATTGATTACTTATTTCCACTTCTACATAATTCTTCTACTTTTGATCGGGCATTTAGAACTGATTTACAATAACAACTACATTAAAAGCTTTGTGCATACTTAGAGAGAATCGAACTATTGGTGTTTGGTAAAAAATATTGATTTCAGTCATACCATTGTAATAGAAAGCTGGGAATATAGAGCGCTTGTTTTGCAAAAAAGACTCAGTTTTCCTTTGAAAACTCTCAAGATACTAGCGAAGCTGAATATCGGAACACAGACGTTAGTAGTAATATCTGCTTCTTAGGAGTGCACAGTTTAACAAGTAATATGAAATATTCCATTTGATTACAACGAATATCGATTACGTACGAATGAAGGCCTATAGAATGTCTTGTTGCCTTATGGACCAGGACAATGGGCCAGGCCTTATAGATAATTCAATCTTATAAATACATGGACGTAAATGAGATCACAACTACGTCGTTGACGACGTAAAATGGGTACTTGGTTTTTGGTCGATTTATAACCGATTATAGCTTTACTTTCTACAGAATATTCTAAGTGGTATTTAGCAGAACCATCCTTAATGTACAGAAATACATCTTATTTGAGGTTGCTACAGGATAAGAAGTTAAACAATCTTTCAGTACCTTGTAGAGGTTCTTATTTATTCATGTTTGGGACTTCATCAAATTATGCTATTAAGGCACGCTATTACTTACAATGTAGGCTTACAGATAGCTATAACTGCTTACGAGATATTACGACAAAAGGCGATGCATTTTATTGACACTAAGTCTGACTAATTTTGAATCAGCTTAGTCTTTTTTTTTGTGTAGGTAGTAAATAGGGTTAAATAAGTGCGTATCATTTTATTAATCACTGTTTCTATAGATGAATACTAGCTGTACCCGCGACTACCTTCGCGCGGAATTTCAAGTAAAAATAGAAAGATTAATAAAATCATAGGTAAATAGATGCATTCAAATAAAACATCGAACATTTAACTGGGCTTCGTTCTTAATTAATTATTTAGTTTTCAAAGACGCAGCGTGGCACAACAGCATCCAGTCGTTGATCACATGTATTGTTGTAAAAAAATCATATTTTTATTATTAGTTTCAATTACGCTTATGGGAAATCAAATACTTCGGATTAATTCTAATTAAATTCGATTTAGACTTTTATAACCCAATCCAATATAATCCATACATCATCATATATACTGATGTTTATATAAATGATATATGTATTGTTTAAAATATGTAATAATAATAATGGATGCTATGTATTATTCTTTTTTTTATGTCATAACTGGCAAACGAACTTGTGGGTCATTTGATGTTAAGTGATCACCACCGTCCATAGACACTAACAACACCGGGGGAGTCGAAAGTGCGTTACCAGCCTGCGTTTGGGGGAAATGGAGTGAGGGGCGATAGGAGAGGGGAAGGGAGGTGGGCCTCTGGCGCTCTCACTGACCGAACGAAACGCAACAATGCAAGCACTGTTACTTCACGTCGGTTTTCTATGAGAGGGTGGTACTACCCCAGACGAGCCGACCCATTCATGCTGAAACCAATAATAGCTTCAGCGTGGCTCTACCACTCAGATTCTGTATATTACAACAGTTCATAAACTTATTATCGTATCCAAATTTATCAAAATCGATTAAGCAGTTACTGTATTCTATATACGATACGATCAGACAGACAAAAATAAGATAATCACGGAAATGTGTTTAGCCATCAATTCTAAAGCATCCCAGAGTATTTTATCGCTAATACCTTACATGTACTGATGTCAGTTCTTTAGTGTTTTATTATAAGCAAGATATATACATATATGTAGTATATATCATACATATGTATACATCATACTCCAATATCATATACAGTGAAAAGTCTTTATAACGTCGTTTGTTATAACGAAAAGCGTTCTATTAGGTAGAAATTAATTCAACTTGGTTGGTTTACCACAAAACCATTTATTTGTTCTCTTCCATCAGTATAGCGAAAACTCTTAATAACAAAAACAAATGGTCGGTCCGTTGAAATTCAAGGTATCACACCGATGTATAAATTAGTACCATATGATTTTTTGTCAAAATCAGTTTCTCTGTGATGCTCGTACAAACGACAGACGAAAATTCAAAAAACTATGTAAGCGTGTTCTATCATTGATTCTAAGGCCCCCAGAGTATTTTTTAAATATATTTAACTAGTGGGCCTGACGTTGTCCCGCTCTGATAATTTAAAAAAAACTTGACAAATTATATACTTAGACTTTCCTTATGAATCATTTTATCTATTTATTTATTTATTTTATCATGTTTTTGAGTTTATCGAGAACAGACAGACAGACGCGGCAGAGTACTTTGTGTTATAATATGTAGTGATTTACAAATATCGTTTCTGTATCACGAAACTAAAATTTAAACTAAACATTTATTTAAAATGGAAAATACACAGTTCTTATGTTATTCTAATACTGTTAATTGGTTTCACTTACAAATTGTAAGTAAATCAATGTAGTCCAAACGAAAAGGTCAAGCTGATATCTTTCTGAATAATTCAATTGAATTAGAACTCTTTCGGTTACTTCGATGTAGAAAGTCGATTAAAGGTCAGTTTAAATACGTTGTCTATTCAAAGTTCATTGATTCAAACTCCAATACTAAATTAAATAAAATGAGCGTATAAAAAAAAACTTGCACTTTATTTATATTAGGAATTTCGGTTCATATTAAATATAATGTAGTAGATATACGCCAAGGTTCATTGAAGAGGATAATATAACTTAGCCAGTGTTTAGCGATGAAGAAAACCATTTTGCCGGGCGTGTTTACATTATCTAAATAAACGAAACATTGAATAGAAAAGTTGAAATGTCTACTACAATATACTAGATAGATTTACTAACTAACTATGAGCATACATAACGGCAATGAGATTAATATTTCAATTAATATTGATGTAAGGCTGACCAAATAAATTATTTTCCATAAGAATATTTGAGTGTTAAAGTTAACGAAATATTTTCCACGAATATACAAGTTATAAGTACAAATTTCCATACATATTTTATATGGATGATATTACTAATTGAGAAGACGATTTTGTTCTGATAGATTTTTATGCAGTCTTGAAGCACTACGAAGTTTTATATCGTAAGTTATTATACTTAATTAACAATGAATAAAGTATTCTTTGGAATTGTGCAATAAATAAAATTTCGATTTTCGACTAGCACAAAAAAGGTTTTTTTTTTTTCGAACTGACTACGTTATTGACCCAGCAAGGTCTTAACAGCTTCACCGGACTACAGCACAAAAAGGTCTACATAATTTCAGTATCGTTTAGAAATTCACAATATCCAAAAATTGATAATCAAGACACTCATAGATAGCGACAATCGTGACAATTTGTGCATACATTGAAAGTGCGAATATTTCCCGAGTCACGTTCTATACGACATGTTTACATTGGTTTGACTATATTGGCCATGACGGATGATAGGAGGACTTTGATTGATTTACTGAACCACGTTATCGATTCAAGTACGACCCAAGAGGGTGGTCCGTCAGCCAGTTGATGTTACAAATGGTTGTCTAGTTAACGTTTAGATTAGTAATTTAGATTGCTGTGACCAGCATCTATTAATCTCGAAAAGAGTATTAAGATAAATATAATTATATACATAAATAATAAAAGGCTAATAGGACGGAATCTGTACATTAAATATTTCAAAGAACAAATCTCTGGTGGGGCTTAGAATCAATGACAGAACACATTTCCATAATTTTTTAAATGTTTGTCTATCGTTTGTACGGGATTCACGCAAAAACTACTGGACGGATCTTAGCGAAATTTGGTATGGTAATAGTGTGTACACCGATATAACATAAAGGACATGTTTTACATAATACAGTCGTATACATGTATGTCTTACTTATAAGAAAACATAAAAAAAGTGTGTGTGTACTTATGTACACAGAACAGATAAAAATCTTTTCAAAAATTTTATCTTTCGCCTTATTCTACGTTTGTAGAAAAAACGACACTAACAATAGAAAAAATTTATTTAATACATTGAAAGTTTTAATACAAATAACAAACACGAAGAAACAAAACGTTCACTATAGCTAACTTCAGGGTGTCGGTTGTACGCATCGTAAAAAAATACACTCAAATCGTTCACAAAGGGTGAGGCCAATTAAATCGCCAATGTTGAGTTTTAATATACAATACAATCTATGATTGGATTAATCACTGTGCTTATAAATACAATTTCACGCGGACCTAGTCACAGGAACAGCTAGTTAGTTATAATTTCATAAATAAATAATGGCCTTTACGTCTACAAAAGACGATTTAAACTGCGTTATGAAGACATGTCTTTCGTGGCTATAGAATCCAATTCGAGAGCAACAGCCTCGCCCACAGGTTCAACAAGTGAATGTCAAGTCTAGAGCCGATCTGTCATGTTCAAATTATTTTACACTACAGTTAAACTATATTAGTATGCAAGGGTATCCAATTTATTAAATTTTTCTTGTAAAATATTATTAAATGAACGAATAGCTAATTCTCTATCATAATATATTAACAGAAGTCACTTGAAGGATTTGTTTAGACATTGAATTTTTAAGAAATTAAGTTAATTATTAAATTAAATTGACACTTTTAAAAGGTTAAACATCTTAAAACATTACGACTATATTGTATAGACAAAAGTTCCATTCGAATATACCTTCGAATATACATTTTACTGGTTTCAGCACGAATGGGTCGGCTCGTTCGGGGTGGTACCACCCTCTCATAGAAAACCGACGTGAAGTAACAGTGCTTGCATTGTTGCGTTTCGTTCGGTCAGTCAGAGCGCCGGAGGCTCACCTCCCCTCCCTTTCCCCCTTCCCTTCCTCCCCCTCCAACACAGGCCGGCAACTTAACATCAGGTGACCCACATGTTCGTTTGCCTCGTATGATATATATAAAAAAAAACCTATCATATTATTAAAACGTATTTATGAGAGTGAGCCACCTTCGACTGGCTCAGAATTCTATTGAGACATGCCGATTCAAGTTTCAATGCCCGAGGAGCAAGTTTTTCAGAATTTCGTCGCAGTATTTGAAATGAGAGTCTTGATTCCTAATGTAGGTGCGAAGAGTGCTGCTATCGAAGTATTCCAATTACGAATGTGGATCACCATTCACCACGCTAATCCATTAACCATGCAACAGCATGTACTTTTGTTTTCTTTTTTTTTTCGAACTGACTATACGCTATTGGTCTTCACAGCATCACTGGACTGTTTTATGGTAATAGGTTCAAGGATACCAAAGTGGAACGTGAGAAGTGCAAGGAATATAAACTTCGTAGAAACTGAGACACTTTAATTTATAACGGTTTTAGAAGGATCACAAAGTATCGTGGAACTCTTATCAGGATTGATTTCGACCTGTCATCTACGGTGGTACCGAGGTCACACCGAGATCACTCTTTGGATCTCTTTTTGGATGCGCTCTTTGAGATTAAGCTCGATACGTAGATGACTATGTCATTACCGTAACAAGCTATCTCGACCTCCGGGGGTCGAGGTAAGTCACTGATGAACAGATGAAGTAGTGAGGGCGCGAGAATGGATCCCTGGAGCACACCTGGGTGGATCAAGTCGAGTGGGGATAGTTCACCTTCAACTCGGAAGCGAAAAGTCCTATCAGAGATAAAAGAAAAAAAAAATAAGAGTGGTAGAGCCACGCTGAAGCTATTATTACTTTCAGCATGAATGGGTCGGCTCGCCCGGGGTAGTACCACCCTCTCATAGAAAACCGACGTGAAGTAACAGTACTTGCATTGTTGCCAGTGAGAGTGCCAAAGGCCCACCTCCCTTCCCCTCTCCTCTCCCCCTCTCTCCCTTTCCCCTAAATAAAGGCTGGCAACGCACTTTCGACTCCCCTGGTATTGTTAGTGTCTATGAACGGTGGTGATCGTTTAACATCAGGTGACCCACAAGTTCGTTTGCCAGTTATGACATAAAAAAAAAAAGCTAACTTATCGGGAACGAGGACTGAGAGCTCATAAAGTATTCCGACTTGCCAAACATTACCAAAAGCTTTGGCTGCATGACTTAGGTTTTTATTCGGGATTGAGGTCTTTATTAAAGTTTGCGAATATATACTCCATGAGGCGGTGCACTTAGTGGATATAAAAGTGTTTGGCTCTAAAGCCAAACTGCTGAGGTAGCAATAGATCTAGGTCGGAAATAGTGGACTGGAGACGGTTCAGAAGGAAAGGAAGCGTTGCTTTCTTGCTGGGCTTGTGAAACTTTACTACAGTTTTTTTTTCAAATTGATGATAAAATTACTCTGGGACATGGCTACATTGTAGATGCAAATCAGAGGGCCTATAAAAAATGTTTTAGTACTCCTTTCCTATTTTTGTAGGAACCTGAGAATTCCTTAAGCTGATGGAGGCGGAGACTTCATCGGGAGTTACCGGGGTTAGGGTATCTGAGTGGCGTGTTGGAGGCACGTGAGAGCATGCTCCAAGGATTCGATTTTTTTTTTTTTCGAACTGACTACGCTATTGACCAAGCGAGGTCTTAACAGCTTCACCGGACTACTACCAAGGATTCGAACTTATGATATCCGACAGGGTTAGTGTTCACAATGTTACAAGAATATTATTTTACTAAGCTAGCAACGAGGCATTCCGCATTGTGCACGTTATTGTCCAATGCGCTAACTTCCACTACGACTGTTGGAATAGTCAGATATCCTTCAGAAGCCTGTTACATCTAACGCCACGGAAAGTCTCGAAAATCTAGGGTATTCACTGCTATCCGCAGCGTGCTTAACTAGTCTAGACTTTCCACGGACGAAAAGGTGTCATGAGCTCGAGTCGCGGTGTTCTTTTTCGTGATCAATTCTCTCACGTAATCGGAGAGTATAAAGTGGCGATTATTCACCGCTGATACCTCTTTTGAGGTCTGCAGTAAAGAGTGACAGACACCAAGTTGAACAGAGCCTTGGTGCAGGGGTGGTACTTACGATGTACCTGCCTCATTGGAGAGTTGTGTACCTTTCGAGAGGCGGCTACATCATGCACATTGTATATCGATATTATGCGTCATTCTATTGTGCAAACACTCTTCACTTTCGGTTTATTTAATACTGATAAGTATTAAACAATTTTAGATTATTCTTACTACTATGAAAATCTAATCATCCTAACGACACAATAAATCTATCTACATATACTATACTACACAAATGCTATAAAACAACAAATAAATAAACGTAAATTATAAGCCAAACTACTGTAATTTGTCGCTAACAAAGTAACAATTTAAATACAGAACAAAGAAAATGGTACGATAGATTATAATTGATGTCATTTAAATCATTACCAATTCAATTGTACTACAAATGATATGAAACGACATTCCTTATATAGTGTATGTCTTACATTTTTTATTATTCGATTTTATATTAAACTCTTCATACCATTTAAAAATGTAGAATTTTTGATTAAGTGTAGTCTGAACTATTTAAATTTTATAATTTGTATATTGCTATTATTAATATTAGTGTGATTTTCATATCTGTTGACACTCCGAACAATAATTATCTACATTTTATACAGTCTATTAAATAATCAAACATATTATAGCCCGCACAATCTCAACATAGGCCCCTTTACTACCCGTCGCTAGTCTGACGCAAGCTGCGCAAGCGCAATATGGCCAGTCATGCTTACTGGCCTGTCATGACGCAAAATTATAAATTTATCTCCCGCCAAAAATACCTTTCAACGCGCCTAAATAAGTTTTCACTACAAAAATATGTAATTGGATAATTATTTTCTACAGAAAAGCGACTTAATATTACATCGTTATTTATTTATAAGTTATTATAATCATTGCTAGTATCTAGCTAATAGTAATTGCAAAATGTATACAAAATTGTCAAACAATGAAATTAATAAAAATTTGTTACAATACAATAGAAAAGACAAAGACGAAAAGTTTTGGAGCGCTAGATGTTTCTTACAAACCCCTGGTATGGTATTTAATGTTCTATGAAAACTATATAAGAACGTTGTCAAGTCTAGTTGATTTAGAATCTTGTATTTATTTATTTAATACAGTTTTATTGTCACTAGTGTTCGTTCACAGTTCGATTTTCGAAAGTAATCGTTATTTAAAAATGTTCTTAAATAAAAAAAAAATTGACTTGATGATTTCAATGCAATTGAAATTAATATATGTAAAACTCGTTGTATGTTGGTAATTTCACAACAATCTTAGCAATATCTTCATTTGTAACAATTTTGTCATTATCGGATACGACATTTACAAAAATGTGCGTATTCAAAGGTAGGGTAAAAAGTTACTCTTTTCAATTTTTTTTATTAATAACACGAAAGCTTCTGATATCTTCTAAACGAAAAAATGTATAATCAAAATCAGTTCACCCAGTCCAAAGTTATGAGGTAAAAAAAAATTAAGCAATACAGAAAACAATAAAGAAAATCAATTGATAAACCAGAGGAAAAAATTGTACTGAACTGTTTTGGTTTAGTTTATTCCTATTTAAATAACTAAAGATATATGAACAACGGGTTTTGTATCTGAATATTAAGTTAAAGAACGGAAAGTGGTTATAAAAACGAAATAAAAAAGTACACTCTAACTCGAATCGGAATATCTTTAAATGGAATAATACAATTAAGTTTTGATGGATCTACTATAATTACTTTTTTCCAATTACCTTATATAAAACGGAAAGTCGAATTAAAGTACAGTATTTATGCTACAACCTGCACTGTAATTATTACAATTGTTTATTTAGTTTGTACTTTACTTTCTGTAAAATGTAGAATAATTAATGTTAAAAATATCATCTAATAAAATTTTATCAAAATATTTCAAGCTTGTGTAATCTTATACGAATATTATAAAGCTGAAGAGTTTGTTTGAACGCGCTAATCTCAGGAACTATAGGTCTACGATTTAGTAAATTTCGGTATTAGATAGCTCATTTGTCGAG
Source organism: Antheraea pernyi (assembly GCA_015888305.1). Lineage (NCBI taxonomy): Eukaryota > Metazoa > Arthropoda > Insecta > Lepidoptera > Saturniidae > Antheraea > Antheraea pernyi. Next base: position 989,023 of record MU158726.1, on the reverse strand, counting down.
GAAGGCAACAGGATATGTATCATAAGTTAAGACCAATAGGAGCGGAGTACCAATGAATAATGTTTCAAAATCGTCTTTTTTTCCTATTTAGAGCTTCCGCTGCGTGTTAGCGTTAGCCCAAAGTTATTACTCCACGCGTAGCCTAATAAACCTCCAAAGTCACTGTCAGTACGATTATCGACGGAACTAATTACCTGACATATAAAAAAATATATTATCTTATTTTCCAGCCTAATATATTACGAGAGCTCGTCCAGTTGTCGCACTTCTACCATAGACAAAAAAATACTTTTCTACATTGTTTAATACTAAGACCCGTTTATAACTACTAAAGAAAGAAGGAAATCGGCTGGGAAACAGAGGAGGGAGACGTTCTTAACTGTTTATCCACTGCCGATTTATATATAGATTATATAGTTCTTATCTATATTACGATTATGTATAATGCGACTCTGACAACAGAAATTACTATACAAATATATAAATCACAAGGCTTGCCATGCTGAGTATAGGAGCTCGACGGCTGTTCCGCCCAATATAAACTGAGCATTATAAAGAAGGGCCGAACTGTGAAATGTGAATGCCTACTGTAACTATCATACTACGCAGCAACCATGCTTTGTATGTAACTTGTTTAAACTTAAATGACAGCGTTGACAGTAAATTTAATATTTAAAAATATAATCATGAGTATACGCACATCTTAACTGTGTACCTGATACAAAATAAATTATATTACTTGGGTGAATTGTATCCCATGATGTTTGTTGTGTTTTTAAATAGGTTTAAAACTCAAACAACTTTTGTCCTTCGTCCTGTCTTTTGACACAGCGGCGGTGGCTTTATTATGAATCCCTCTCCTAATTAGTTATCCTGTTATATCCCATGAACCCTTTGTTTTTAGGTAAATTTATATTTAGCTCTGTTTAATAAGTAATTATTTTACAAGATACGTATTTGAGTAATTAAATCGTTTCAATATATATATTAAGAAGCTATTTGTATTATTTGAAAGTCCTTACGATAATCAGATGTTTCATTGAATGTAAGCTATTTTGTTTAGCAGTTATTTTTTCTCAAACTAGTTTTTGCTCCTGTCTTCACTTTTTTAATGTAGTTTCGATATATCTCTCGAAAATACTACTTTTTTCTATATACCTTATGTTCTTTTCTGTGTTCTTGACAACGTGTATGCTAAATTACATGATGACCTATTAATTCGTTGAGACGTGAAAGCGTAACAAACAAACATAAAACTAACTCACTTTCGTATATATAATATAAGTATAAATAAAGGAAAGTATAAGGAAAGAAAGTAAGGATTAATTTATTGTATAGACCAAGGGTTCCTAAGCTTTAAAGATAAGGGAACACCAACCAAATACCTTTTATTTTATGGAATCCTATATGAAATGATTACAAATCAACACTGAAATTTAAATAAGAAATAATTGAAACTCTTAGAGTTTTAATATGAAGAATGAAATTGATTTTACTGTTTTATAGATCGGATTATGCCCGACAATTGTATAATTGCGTATATCTGGGGTAGCACCCAATCTTGAACTGTGTTTGATATTTTGTATAAACGTAGGCTGAAAAGTCTGTTTCACAACGACACGTTGTGACGAATGGGAACAATGTTAAGATAGCTAATCTATATCTATCTTCTTCTATACGTATAACAAAATTGAAGTGTCTGTATGTAATGTTAAAATAACATTTATTTACTGATTGGGTATGAAAGTATACACGCTGCTGATAACTAAAATGCAATTTTTAAAATTTGTGTCGATCTGTATGTCTGTCTGTTTGTTCCGGGTAATCTCCGAAACTCCCGGACCGATTTTGACAGGAATTACACTGGCAGATAGCTGAAATTACAGCGGTAGGCTACTCTAAATTAAACTAGCTGTTAATCACGGCTACGAGCGCAATGCTATCTCCAAAACGGTTCAACCGATTTTTACGGGACTTTCACCGGCAGATAGCGGACATTATAAAAAGTAATTTAGTCGATTTTAATTTAGAATAGCTGTTAACTGTGGCTTCGCCCGCAGTGTTATCTCCAAAACGGTTGGACCAATTTTCACGTGACTTTCACTGGTAGATCTTTTTGGTCATTTTGGCGGCCATTTTGTTTTATTTACCGGGTATTTGTCTACATACCTTAATAACCATAGTAACATATAAGACTATTGTATCGAGTTCAATGTGCATTATTTAAATTGTCGAATTTTAAAAACTGCTTAGACAGATATGAAGTTTTATATCTTGATTTATACTTTTGCAAGATTTCAAGATGTCAGCTCATCTATTGTTTTCAATTCAACATTATAATTATTAATAGTAATTTTGAAGATAGAAGGGGTCTTTCTAGTAAGATATTAGACCATAAACGTATTACTTATTGACAATATGGGATGGACAATATATTATATCATTATAATAACATCTTTATGTCACTGTTTCATTAGTTCCTTATACAGTGTAAGTGAGCACTGAGCTAGTTATATGGTGGGTTAAGGTTCCAAATATGTTGTTGATGATAAACCTCATTTGACACACTGTTAGTATTTATATATCTAATGTATGGCGCTACATGTTACTGTAAGTGGCGTACGTGTTGTAGTTACAATTGTTTTTAAAGAGCATTTCTTTAATTGTACATGATCTCACAATTTTATATTTATTTTATACAATTTAAAAAAAACGCCGTCGGTGATGCGGGCACTGCTTGTATATAATAGGTCTTTATACCAAATTTTTTTGTTTATCGCAATTATATTCAGATACAGTTTCTATATTCATAAAACGGTGGCCGAGGACTATATATAACCTTCGTTAGACATCAAAATGGTCCGTTAATGCCGATTAAGAATGTAAAAAATTCTATTTTTATTCTATTCTATTGAGTTATAATAAGTAAGCGTTTGATAAAAAGTATTAATTCAACCGAAGATGGTAACGTGTTAAGCATGGCCTCTTTTATAAAGCTATCTATTGGACTATTAACCATCCAGCTGCAGATTTTCCACCTCAGTGAGTTAAATTATGTTATATTATTATGTAAAAATTTTAAATATGTAAAATAGTTTAATATTTAATTTATTATTGGAGCATGCCGTGGCTGTCTCTAAATATGACTACATTTATAATGTATCACAGTAGTCCTACTTTTTATATATTTACTAGTGTATAGACATGTTTCTACGATCCTAAAATAAATAAATAATCTGCCGAGAGCTATCTGTTTTTCTTGACAATGATTTTATGTTTGTTATAGAATTCTAACTGGTATCCCTCCCGTGACAGAAAGTACTATATTTGAGCCCATAATAACTTCTATACCATGAAATGTAAACTTAAAAAAGACATATCCAAGTAAAAGTGGAAATATCGTGTTAAGATACAGTCTATGTATAATTAACTTTGTTTATAATACTAAGACTAGTTAAGTACCTATCATTGTAGACTTATTTTATGTCCTTGTTAAAGTTCCATCTCAATTCTTTTTAAACTAGTTTTAATACACGGTAAGTGATTTCTCGAAGTGGTAAGATCGTTAAGGCTATTTTTATATTTAGTCCTATTTATAAAACACATTCAGTAAAAATTTTCGATCAACAACAACTAGATAAAGGGTCCGTGAGAAAAATACGTCTCGGTAAATAAGAGCTCACTTGAAATGTGTGCCCTTATTTTGTTTAGTTTGTTTGAAACACAGCCAATGTAAGCCCGTTTCACATGCCGCAGTGTATTCAAAAGATGCAAAAATAATACCCGAAAAAGCAATTTAACGGCCGGAGTATCTTCCTTTCGCTAAATACATGTTGAATAAGTTATATTTTAAGCTTTAAACTAACAAATAATATCAAATTTTGAACAAAATTACCGATTTTAAACCTGTGTTACAAATGTTTGGCCTCGTCAGGCACAATAACGGGAAAACGTACTTTATTCATTACATGATAAGGTTGAATTCACACTAAATGTTGTTTATGTTGTCTTTTCATTTGTGAGGGGAGTAATTTATTACTTTGCTCGTTTTATCGTAAGTATTAGATAATATTTTTAGCATTTGTGACTTTATTACTAGGTGTTATGGTTGTAATTAGATGGAACTGAAAACTGTTTTAAAACTTTTTTTCTCCCTTTCTTAGTAAACAAATAGCTAGAAATAATTATATATTTACGCGGACAGATTTTAGCTTCAATTTTGTACGTGACCCTTTATCTAGTCATTATTGATCGAAGGTAAAAATACAATAATTCTTACAATCTTACTGAATATGATTGTTACATTTAAAGAGAGGGTTAATATTTTTTTAATATTACCCTATTTGCTGCCTTTAGACGACACTTCTTACTATCGTGAAAACATTTTCACGCGGTAAAGATTGCACGTATAAAGACAGACAATAATAAACATATTACGTTAGAATACGCGTACACGCTTTCTCGTGTTCAATCCTTCACACTCCAATCATGCGCGAAAGAGCGTCTCGCGTAAAGATAGGTAATGGATACAAATAGTAAAGTCTCTTAATTATTTACCTTAACGGATGATGTATATATGTATGTTTTAAATCACGGAATGAATGTATTCTTACAACTTTAGTACACAAAGCATAGTTTCAAAATAGTAGGATCCAGAAACGTAAAATTTTACTCAGAACTTTTTTCTATAACGGATTGCGTACTAAAATATAGTTATTTAATAACATAAGTAGTGCCAGTGAAACTTAGTTCTTTGTCTTTGATTTCTGGGCCGTCATTACTGTTGCTAGACTACTGCAATGCATTGTAATGCGGCGACATTTACTCAAATATGTACAAGAAAGAAAATCTGCATGACTGATCTATTATTCTAATAAACATCGTCTAAACATTTATACCGAAATGAATTGGAGAACAATGAAGTTTGAATTTACTCGGTAGTGTAGAAGTAGGCTAGATATCTTGTAGGACTTGCGGCACGGTCCGAGCGTTGCCTTTAAGATTGGAACGCTTTGTTATGGAATTTGTGGATTTTGAAGGTTCTAATCGTTACTTCTATAGATGTCAGCCGGCATTAATTCAGTTTCAAAGCGTGGATTAGTAAATGTTGAAATATGAATAATATGCTATATTTGAGCTTAATCAAATTTGTGAATGCCTGTCAAGTCTCAAGGTATTACAAGAATAATACATTTTAAGAAAAATTAAACAAAATATTCAAAAAACATTTTCATGACACAATTTTAAAAACTAAACATTCAATTTTCGTTTAGTAAAATGACAAATTTGCTGTTATTTTATTTTATAAGTTTAATTTATTCACTGTAAGTTATTAGATTATTTTTCTATAGTTTAACGAACCGTCAAAATAGATATAGAAGAATACAAGAACAATTACTGTCTGACTTGACAGAACTGACAAAGAGTTCTAACCATTCTTGGTCAATAAGTTAATATTAAATCGTCGTGTATTTAAAATAGACGTTGATTTTATGTTTTCTGTATTTTCTTTACTGTTTGTAATAGACTATTTATCATTTGAACTAATTTTACCGAATTGATATATTCAATATTAGCTACTTCCCGCGACTTCGTCTTCGTGAAATAGTTACTTTGCACTTACTGACACGCAGCGGAAGCTCTCAAAAGGAAAAAAGACACCATTTTGAAACATCATTCTTCATTGGTGCTTCGCTCCTGTTATAGCCATCTTATAGGTGGTGATATATGGCCTATAACCTTCCTCGATAAATGAGCTCTCTATCACTGAAATAATTTTTCAAATCTGAACAGTAGATCCTGAGATTACCCCCTACAACCTCACAAACGTTACCTCTTTATAAATTAGTATTGGCCAACTTCCCCTTCCTTCTCCCCTCCCTCATTCCCCCCAAACACAGCCTAGCCACTTGCGACGACCCCCCTGATGTTGCTAGTGTCTCTGGACGGCGGTGATTACATAACATCAGGTGACCTGCTTGTCCGTTTGAATTATATATAAATTTAAAAAAAGATTATATCTGATTTAGCGAACTACTAGTAGTTTTTGTAGTAGTTTTTGGGTAATGGTAGTGGTAGATAGCAATTTATGTAAATTATTTGATCAGTTTGATGGTACGTTCGCTAGAAATGGCTTTCGTATACAGTAAATAGAGTTTCACAGAGGGAAGTTTAATTGTTAAGGGTAAACTTCTATATTGATGTCTATTTCTTGTGGCGATTATTTCGTATTTTCTACCTCGAATAGACATCCCAGAAACCGCTTTCATATGAAATTATTGTTTATTACATCACGTTAAGTGAATAATTGTATGTTTTTTTATAATATAACACGTATTACAATAGCATTTATATTTTATTTTGTTATTTTTAGTGATATTTTGACGTTCATATTGCTTGCCATAAGGTAACAAAATAATCCGAAAATAATACATGTATACCGATTAACATTACCTAATTATGTATAGAAGTTATAAAAATATTTATGATTTAATTTGTTATGTTCAAAATAATAATTTCGTAACGACTTTTAATGACACCGGTTGAAAGAGAGCTTAAATATTGAAACACGCGATGACGTACAAATAACAGAATATTAAGTTACAAGCTTTGTAAATTATATCAATAATACAGCACTGCACTAATCCTATCCTTTAATAACGTATTTCAGAAGAGCGAACCGGTACCATGAATGGCTGAATATAGCTTTAAAAATAGAAATGAGCTATCTAACATTGAAAGAATTTTCCAAATCGGACCAGTAGATACTTAGATTAGCACGTTCAAGCAAACAAACACTTCATATTTATAATATTATATAGTACTAGCTTTTTGCGACTTTGTCCGCGTTGAATAGTTACGCCAAAGCCAATGCGCAACGGAGCTCTCAAAAGAAAAAAAAATGATTTTGAAACATTCTTAATTGATGCTCCGTTCCCACTGGTCGTAGCGTGTTGATATAAACAATAGCTTTCCTCGATAAATAAGCTATCTAACACTGAGGGAATTTTTCAACTTGGACCAATAGTTCCCGATATTAGTGCGTTCAACCAAATTAGTTAAAGATTACTACTACTCTTCTGTCGTACTTAACTCGAGCCCTCATTCAAGTTAAGTTATGATAGAGTGGACCGATTTTATTGAACGAAAAACTAAGTTACTCTCGAAGATATGCTTTATGATTTATGATTTGAGGTTTTATTGTGAATCTAGTACCTTAGCAGTGATGTGTGTTCATACAAACAGACAGACAGACAGACAGACATTTCTAAAAATGATCTTATTCCTAGAAACAATAATATTTTTCACAAAAATAAAAAAAGTACAGACACGTTATTTATTTTTTTTTCGACCTGACTACGCTATTAACCAAGCAAGGTCTTAACAGCTTCACCGGACTACTAAGACACGTTAGATTTACATTCTTATAATATGTATAGATAAGAAGATAGAAGATACGTAACCTGTATTTTCCATTTTAAAACCGTTATTTAACTGATTTTATTATCGCTTTTGATCTTGCAAAAACGTAACTAGAAAAGGGGGGGGGGGAGGAATATAAATGCATGACTGTTTCACCCAATTTATTTGCCTTTGAATCGTTTACGAAATTGTTGCGGTTGCATAACATCACTAAAGAATATTAGCCAAGTTTGAGACGATACTTAGTGGCAGAAAGTGGATTATCATTATTCTCAAAGAGGCCGTTTTCTCACTTATAAACACCTTATAACGGAGGCTTATGGCTCATAAAGCGGATGTTTAGAAGATAAATGGATATAGGATTCGAAAAAAAACATATAGTTCCAAAAATGTGTGAGGTTTTGATGTTGTTAGTAAGCATCAGGTAGGAAATATTACCCTAAAGATAAAGCATATTAATACAAAAAAGTTAAATACGCATTGAACACTTAATTTAAAAAAATTTGATCACAAAAAGTGTCGTACCCTTATTTACCGATGGACATTATACAAATTTAAATGTTCTCTAATACTTATCTAAGAAGTTGACAGTTGGTATGTTCTTAAGTTGTTGTAATTTATTGTTATTCTATTTGGCGACATAAAGACATATTGTAATAAATTATAAATTTCGTGGGTATAATGAATTTGGAAGAAATAAGAAAGAAAGAAAATATGTTTAATGCAGCAAACACATTAGTAGAAAAATAGAGTTACAAAAATGTATATAATATAGAAAAGGAATAAAGAATGTACGTTAAAACATATTATACCATGGTTTAACTGCAAAAACCCACAATTAAGCATGTGCGGACCTTTACAAATGACTCCAGCGCTGATCTTCCATTGTGGCCAAGTGGGTTTATGTATCTAATAATAATAACACTATGATAATAACTCTATAATTGTGAAGTTTTTTATGTAAGTATATGTATACACATAAGTACATATTCATATAAAAAACAAATTATTTAATAGGTGACATATATAAATTAATGGATAAATAAAGAAATAAATAGATTAAACAATTTTAGAGAATCACACGTCAATTATTACTACTACTATATGATATGCCACTATTGTCATTTGACAATGTATTTAATCTGACATTATACTGTTGTTCCACCGTACGTATTTTGACGTAATATATAAATCTTATAAGTTGCTTATTTGAGCAATTACATTATATTCTTTTTACTCAAATGTTACAATAATTATAACCATTATACTACTTATAATAAGTATTTTTATAAGATTGAACAAAAATATTATTCATAAATTGAAATTGTATGCAGAATATCGGTATGAAATGGAACGTTTATGAATTATGAGATCGAATGCTATTCAGAGTTGCTTGCATAAAAAAACTTAAGCCAGATGTTTAGCTAAAGACCGCTTGTACATGCTTTTGTAATAAAATATTATAAGTTTGTATTCAAATATAGATCTAAAATTTTGACACTGCTTACTAGAGGTGTAAAGGGTGTCAAATAACATCTAAGACTTGAGACATCCAAGCCAACCTCACCTGTACGAGGTGCACCCGGCTGAATAACGAACGAGGCAATGGCGAAAGCGGGGTGGTAGGGTGTTACAGCCTGACTGGGTCGCAACCACCATGTATATGGCGAAAAAGCCCGTCATAGTGATTCACTTTTGCGGGTCGCGCTTCGGGATCAGCTAGTGCATATCCAGCTTTTCGTAGGCCGGCATGACAACGGCGACCGGCGATGGACAGTGTGTTACTCGGTGGTCGCCATTGTTTTTGGATTGTACTGTGCATACCATCGGGCACAGTGCAGTAATTTTGCCATGCTACTATAAAAAAAAAGTGAAACTCGTATTACACCAGTATTAATTTTTGTTTTTGTAATAAGACCGAAAGTTTCTATTGATTAAAGGTAGTGCGTTTATTTCTGTAAGAAATGATCTAACTATATTTGATAAATAACATAATTGATAGTCCTCTAGTATGTTCCGATATTTTCAATGAATTTCTAAACGGAAGGTTCTATGTTTCTTCTGGTATGTTTGTAATTGCCAGTTGAAGTGATATATATGGTAGTGGGAGATTAATGTTTATGTATTTTATTATGAAACCAGCGGGTCAGTAGTTTTTGAGTTTATCGCGAACAGAGGCACGGACAGAAAGAAAGACGCGGTAGGGGACTTTGTTTTGTAACATGTAATAGTTACATATATGAATCTTATGGACAAAATTACTAGTTCTAAATTACTTCATTTTGAAACATTTAGAGCTGTGATCCCCAAAGTGGTCTATCGACCCCCAGGAGTCTATAATGAGTAACAAAGGGTTCGATGTAATAAAAAAGAATGGGAGTCCGTGAGATGCAGATAAGAGTATGGCAAAATCCGAAAATATGGCAAGTGGTCTACGAGATAAAAATTTGGGGACCTATGATTAAGAGTATGTGATATTAATGACCATAGTATAATGAACATCGTAATGTAGGTACACAGATAACGAGATTTCTCCCAAAACAGTACAAAATGGTTTCATTAAGGTTCGCATACTATATTTATAGCTTGGTAATAAAACGAAGATATCCTTTTAGGTAAATATTAACTAGAGATTATTTTAGTAATTCTCAATTAAGAATTTCGACAATGATATGCTCAGATTTTACTTTACTGCGTAATGAATCCTTTCTATGGGTTATTAAACGAATAATATAAATTAAGGGCCGCTTGTACCAAACGACTTAATTGTGTTTAACTTATATTTAAACACAATTTTTTATTTAAATCAAAGAAGTGTCTTGTACCAACTATTTTAAGGCCCTAAATACGTTTAGCAATCTGTCAAAGTTAAATGCTCTGTGGGAACTGTTTAGCGCGGCTAAACGCGTTTACTGAACTGTCATGGAGTCACATTTTATAATTCTGAGCTACGTTTCTCCAAAATAAAAATGAAATTTTCTAATTTAGTCTCCGATGATAATGATGAAGAATTTATAGAATTTTTGAGTAGACCTGTGCGACAAATATTAGAAAGAAGTAATTTATTCGAAAGTTTTTCTGATGATAAATTTATATGTTATATATAAATCTCGTGTAAAAATTGGTACTCGTGAACGATGCCTAGAACTTAATTCGCCTTGCGTGTTCAAATTGTGTTCAAAGTAATTATAAACACAATATAATATACAGATTCAGTCGCACAAACTATAGTAAACTTATCAAAACACAATAACAGTTAACACAATATTATTCCCAGCAAGTACGTAAAATAACATGTTCGTCATTTACAAATATGCGCACACGAAAAGTGCAAAATGTCAAAGAACATTCTATAATAAAATAATGAACGTTTCGTTTACGCATACATTTTTGCTATTGTGCACAAGTTTTATTCAAATTGTGGTTTGATTATAACTTAAGCGTGAAACGAAACGTCATTGACTACTTTGCCGACATGTTAAACACATTTAGCTAAATCGAAAATTTAAACAGTTGGTACAAGACAACTCTAAACAAATTTAAATTAAAAACGATGTTAAAAACGTTTACTTAAACGGGTTTTAAATATTTTTAAATGGCATTTGGTACAAGTCGCCCTAAATGTATTATTAGAGTTATGAATTGCACTATTTTATAATTTATATAGTATGTAAGAACCATTATAACACAAATAATGTAACTTTGTTTATAATTTCTTTAAATAAACATAATATTACTCAAAATTATTATAATTGTTTTTTTTTTGTAATAAAGAGAAAAATACTTAGAAATATAACTGAAGGAGGACTAAAAAAATAAAGTGTTGCAAAAAAAAAAAATATTTGACTTTTCTGTTCGTAATCATTGTTTAATAATACTTTGAATAATAAATTCCATAGCCTCATATTGCTATAAAAAAACTAACTGTAAACGAAATTTTAACAATACGGGGTCACGGGCTCACTGTTTTGAAATTTAATACCAAGGAAAGATTTATTGGTACAAGTTCTGTATCTAATACAAAAATAATGCATTTTAAGTTGAGTTTCGTGTTGTCATCGCTGAAGAATATAAAAATAATATATAAAGAATATAAAACGTAATAGTACGATACCGTAGGCGCTTGAATTGTACTAGCTCCTTCTTCGTTTTTTAAATAAAACTTCTGGGATTTACCAACTTTTCTTGTTGCAGGAAAAGTGCTGGGTGTAAACAATGTGCCGGGTAAAGTGTTGAAAATACCGGTTCTCATCAAAGTTAAGCAACATCGGGCGCGGTAAGTACTTGGATGGGTGGCCACCTGGGAACATCGCGTAACGTTGCGATTTTGTTGTACTTTTTATAAAGAAATATTCACTTATTTCGTGTGTTTATCAGCACATACACACTTTGTTTTAAATAATGTATATAAATACATTGTGTAAGTGGTAGAGCCACGCTAAAGCTATTACTGGTTTCAGCATGAATGGGTCTGCTCGCCCGGGGTAGTACCACCCGACCCACAGAAAATAGAAGTGAAATAACATTGCTTCCATTGTTGCGTTTCGTTCGGTCAATGAGAGCGCCGGAAGACCACCAAACCCTTCCCCTCCCCACTCCCCCGCTCCACCTCCCTCAAACATAGACTGGCAACGCACTTGCGAATCCCCTGGTGTTGCAAGTGTCTATGGACGCTGGTAATCACTTAACATCAAGTGACCGAGCTGTTCGTTTCCTTCTTATGATATAAAAAAAATATACACAAGAGAATATACAAAGCGTAAAATGCTATATTTGAATCAGTTGTACAATCTTACCAATAAGACACAGTGATATAGTCCATGGCTACCCGGGATGAATAAAACAAATCAGTATATATCTGTGAAATAAAAACCTGCATCTCTATCTGACAATTGTATTTGGTAATGTTAAGAAAAATTTATTCACATTCACATTTTAAATGAATATTATATATTATAACTGAATATATAGAAGCTGATGAACGAACAAACTGAAAATCGATTGAATCGAGTGATGGAAATTACACTAATAACATATTAAGAGTTATACAGTAGCGCAACTCTCACAAATTAAACATCCTTAATACACTCGGATAATCCTATATTACTTGATCAACGAATAACAGTGTTCGTGCCTCTCTGCGAGAGATTAATTTCACACTGATTGGTTTCACTATTCCGCTTCGATACATGAATTTACATTACAACACACAACAAACACCGGATGAGTTGAAAATTCCTCTAAAAACGTTCGTACACTCAACCAGTGATTAAATAAGTATTTAATCTTTATATATAAATTTCTTCTGCGCGTGTGTATGTCACTGAACTCCTCCTAAACGGCTGGACCGATTTTAATAAAACTTTGTGTGCGTGTTCCAGTGGATCCGAGAACGGTTTAGATTCTCAATTGAACCCGGTAGGTGGCGCTGCGGTTGAACTGTAGATTTTTTTTTATTGTTAAGGCAGGACAACGTCCGTCCGGCCCGCTAGTATACTATATTTTATTACATTATTTGTCATTAAGGAAATATATTTCACAAAAGAGTATTAAATGGAATTGTTAAAAGAATAGGGAAGATACCTTCTTATTATAGATAGGGCTATTCGGTGTCAACGCTTTTTTTTGCAATGGCAATACACTGTGGTTTTACTTTCATTTTTTTTCTCACCATCTCTTTGATACCACGCACCGTGTCGCGTGTGGCAGCCGTTGCTACTACCACTTCGTTACCGCGTAGCGTACTGTCTGACCTACACTATGTATGGTAATTACTTAGGTCGTAAAGTTTCGTAGAGTGGTGTTATACTGCTTATAACGTTTCTACCTTCCACGATATATCTATAAAAATTATAAATTATAGTCGCTTTTCATTCCTTTCTGTGTGTTCCCTTAACTCACCTAAATTATATGATAGATTTTGATGCGTTTTTCACTATCGTTTAGCTAATTTCTTCCGAAAAGTGTATACGTATACATTATAAATATTATTAGTGGGCCCGGCGGACGCTGTCCCATCTTGATAATAAAAGAACCTATACATACCTAAACCTTCCTCATAAATCACTTTATGTACTGGCCAAAAACCACATGAAAATCCGTTTAGTAGTTTTTGAGTTTATCGCGAACGGACAGACATACAGACGTGGCAGAGGACTTTGGTTTATAATATATGTGAAGTACAGAAATGCCGACGTATTCCAATGAAGTAGCGAGTAGCAATTTTCAAGCGCCTACATTGGTAACACCCGCTAAACCTTATGAGATATATAAAAATAATGTAATATACAATTGTACACATCTGAGAATAACCTACAGTAATAATTTTTATCATTTCTTATTATTAAAAAGTAATTGGTTATTTGAGACGCTATTTTGGCAAATATAGTATTAATCCTTATGCAATTAAATTCTTTAGTTACGTTGGATATATTATAATTGATCAAAATCACCGTCTACAGCATATCAATTTAATTGATGTATGAGAAGATATCACAAATTTAAAATTACGCGCAATTCAAAAAGTCGCCTGTGCGAGGATTCTTTCGTACCCTCTACGACATGGATGAACGAGCAACATGGTGTAGTCCGGTGAAGCTGTTAAGACCTTGCTAGGTCAATAGCGTACCCATTTCCCCTTGTGGGGTCCACCATCTTGACCCCTCAGGCCGCAGTTGGGGTCCCTTAGGAGGGACAACACCTATCGGAGGAGCAGTTGTAGTGTCGACCAGATAGTCCCTGCTTCCCCGGCCAAAAGGTGTAAGAAGGTGCCATGGGGATTTAGTCCGTGCAACTCAGGCATATCCATCCTCTACTGCCTGGCTAGATGGATATCCGTTAGGGATTTTACCATGGAGAAAAAAAAGGTCAATAGCGTAGTGAGTTGGAAAAAAAAAACAGATATTAAAGTTTAAAAAAAGTTGCATATATGAGAATCGGTCCCCCTTTAGGTTTAGTGTGTTTACCATATTAAACCACATTGTCATTTAATATCAAACAGATTATGGTAAAACGCTAAAAAAAAGCAAAAAAAAATCTATGAAATATTTACAGAAAATCCCATGCGAAGCTGGGGCGGGACGCCAGTATATTATAAAATGTAAAAATATCATTCCGTCAAAGTACCATTATCATCCGTCACACATTTCTTAAGCTCATTGTCTAATACAATTCCTACCCCATTTCTCTTACCGTTACTCCCACAGTAGAATAATTTATATCCTATACCAATCTCTCGCGCTTTCGTCCCTTTCCATTTCGTCTCTTGCAAACAAGCCACATTTATGCGTCTTCTTTGTAAGACATCAGCTAATTCTCTTCCTCTTCCAGTCATTGTTCCCACATTCCAACTCGCAAATCTCAACCGTACATCCCGAATTCCTTTCTTACTTTGAGTCCTACCCTGAGTAAACCCTAATCCAGTTTTCATACTTAACATGTTGTGAAGTACGATTTAACTTAATTTTTACGATCGGCCGCCTGCCTGACATCAACCCTCCTTGGGATTAAGGCTTAATGCCCTAAATACTTATTGTATTGTATTGTAATCATAATACTAGTAGGATAAATATTGAAATAAATATATATTTATTTACTATATACGGCATAAAATTTAAGAACTAAAATAAAATGAAATGCAACTTCCTTTCCACTATTACTTTATAGATTCTTCCATGTAATTTTCACAGAATGAGGATATCTATATCGGAGGTGATTTTAATGGGCATGTGGGCAAGAGAGAGTGGAGGATATGAGACAGTGCATGGAGGTTGGGGTTTTGGGAATAAAAACAAAGAAGGTGAAAATCTCAATCGAGCTGCACTTGCTTTTGACCTTGCCATAGTTAATACTTTTTTCCGAAAAAGAGACCAGCACTTAATCTCACACAATAGTGGTAATCACACTACCCAAATTGATTATTTTCTCTTACGAAGAAATAATATTAAAATTGTGCAAGATTGCAAGGTTCTGCCTGGAGAGATATTAGCTACTCAACATCGTCTATTAGTGTTAGATTTAAAAATAAAATTAAAACTTGCTGGAAATCAGGCGAATGCTCCACCCAAAATTAAATGGTATCTAATAGAGAAAGATGAGTATGTGAAAGAATTTAGAACAAAAGTTGTTAATAAAATGATAGAAATGGAAAATATGGAAGCGAAAACTGTTAATGAATGTTGGAATGAAATGGCAACATGTGTAAGGAACGTAGCAAAGGATGTTTTTGGTGTAACGAAAGGAAGAGGAAAGATAGATAAGGATACTTGGTGGTGGAACGAAGACGTACAAAAGGCTTTGAAAGAAAAAAAAACTGCTTTCAATGAATGGAAATGTATTGAAGACCAAGATAGTACGATTAAAGAAAATAAGAGAATAATGTATGTAGAATGTAGAAGAAATGCAAAAAGGGCAGTTGCTATTGCTAGAGCTAAAGTACAAGATGATTTGTACCAATCACTAGAGAGCTCACAAACACAAAAATATTTGTATCGATTAGCAAAAGTAAGAGAAAATAATACAAGAGGTATTACACACGTTAAATGTATAAAAGACGATGGAGGAAAAGTTTTGATAAATGATGAGGACATAAAGAGTCGTTGGAAGAAATGTTTTGAAAGACTGATAAATGAAGAAAATTACAGAAGCGTTAGAGAAGAGTTAGAGACCGTACCGTCGAATTTAGGTGTTGTACAAGAAATAAGTGAGGATGAAGTAAGAAAAGCTGTGAATGGTATGAAAAACGGAAAAGCCGTTGGGCCAGATGGCATACCGGTTGAAGTATGGAAGTTTTTAAAAGTAGATGGGTGGATGTGGCTGACTTTATTTTTTAATAAGATATTGCTAGAGGAAGCGATCCCAAATGAATGGCGCGATAGCGTAATAGTGCCTATCTTTAAGAATAAGGGTAATGTGCAGGACTGTAACAATTATCGAGGAATAAAGCTGATGTCACACAGTATGAAGATTTGGGAAAGAGTGATAGCGAGACGAATAAGAGATGAGACTGAAGTGACTCCGAATCAATTTGGGTTTATGCCTGGACGTGCGACATCTGATGCCATTTTCGCACTTAGGCAACTGTGTGAAAAATACAGACGTGTACATAAGAATTTGCATATGGTGTTTGTTGATTTGGAGAAGGCATATGATCGAGTACCCCGAGATGTTCTGTGGTGGGCACTGAAAAAAAAAAGAGTGCCTGAGAAGTACCTACAACTTATTCGTTGTATGTACAGTCAAGCCAAAACACACGTTAGGTCCGAAGCTGGAGTTACCGATAATTTCAATGTGGCTGTAGGTTTGCACCAGGGTTCAGCTTTAAGCCCTTATTTATTCCTTCTTGTTATGGATGCGTTAACATCAGACATACAGGAGGAGACACCCTGGTGTATGCTGTTTGCTGATGATATTGTTCTTGTCGGCGAAGATGCTACCGAGGTCCAGAGTAGGCTGGTAAAATGGCGAGAAAAACTGGAGAATGTTGGTTTGAAAATCAGTAGACTACAAAGTCAACATTTGTTTTGCGACATTGGTGGCCCATCCGGCTTTTCTCCTATAGCTTTAAATGGTATATCCTTACCAACCTGCTCTAATTTCCGGTATCTACATGTGGCAGAGATGCGAATGTTAGGGTGGATGTGTGGTGTAAATACAATGGATAAGATTAGGAATGAATATATCAGAGGAAGTTTGAAAATAGCACCAGTAACAGAGAAGTTAAGGAGTAATAGGTTAGCATGGTATGGGCATGTTATGAGGAGAGATGAAGACCATGTAACTAGAAAAGCTTTGAGTATGACGGTCGATAGATATAAGAGTAGAGGAAGACCGAAAAAATGATGGATGGATTGTGTTAAAAATGATATGTGTGTAAAATATGTGATGACTGAGATGACATCTGATAGGCGAGCGTGGAAAAGGAAAACATGTTGTGCCGACCCTACTTAGGTGGGATAAGGGTAAGAAGATGATGAATGTGTAATTTCAGAGTTCAGTACTTCAAAATAAACTCCTAAGTTTTATAATATTAGTATGTGTAGGACTAATCCTACACATTACTACACACTACACAATATTCTAAAATTTTGGAAATAGAAGATTGTGGAAAACTAATGAAAGAATTAATATCACAAATATTAAATACGTTGTATGAATATTACTCTAACCACTAATTGACTCGTAAACTAATGTCGCGTTTTGGTTAAAACAGCTGTGAAATATAATTATAAGCAAAGTTCACTTCTCAATTAATTAGTATTAACCGCAAGGGTCAAATTATTCAACACAACGTGGATTAATTAAGTTGTATAGTTTACGACAGGCCAGTATACATTATATATCAGTAAATCTGTGGTTTTATTTGTAATTAAATCCTTTTTGAAAAAATTATTGTACCTATTATGAAGGACATTGATAACGAATATGACGATTTTTTTGTCCGACTGTAAAACGTACAATACAGAAATGACTTGACCGATCTTTATAAAATTAGCTGTACGGGAAGTGTAGGCCATTCCCTAATTTATATTCGATAAAATACTACTTTCAGAAGTCATAATAAATAATTACAAATAATATATTTTTTTCTTAATAACAATCGATTTTAATGAAAACTATATAAAAATTAATTATATATTTCTTTCTAAAATTGATTGCTTATAATAATTACTCATAACACTTTTAGAAATGAAAAAAAAAACAAACAAAAGCTTTACATATCTGAAATCTGATCCAACACGTAAAGGTTAAAGTTCCCTAGATAGTTCTTTCGCATGTCAGACAACAACGAGAACAGAACTATTTGTAATAGATCAGATTTCTAAATAGTTTTCACTTAAAGAATTATTTTGAAACATAGTATCCTCACGAACGCGTTTTGGTGCAGTTTTTTTTTATTATACATAAATACAGATATATTTATTTATTTCTAAAGGTAGTATTTTTTTATATTGTGTATATTTACATTTTGGAACGATATACGACTCCCGTGTTAAAGATTTAATTAAATTCGTTTCAGAGTAAAGAATAACAATATTGTGGGCGATTCTTACACTTTACTAATTGCTTTTGATATACATTGTTCTTATTTCTTCTGTGTTAAAGAATTGCATAATCTAGCAGTGTACAAAATTTCCTAAAATTTTGTCTAGTCGTTTTTGGACATACGAATAGACATAAAGATAATATATAATAGATTTATATAACAAGATTAGGAAAAATAAAATTATATTTCAGATGGCTTCGGTGACATGGACCCAATTACCACCAGGTAGGTCTAAAGTGAGTAAGCCTAAAGAGAAGAAAGTGGCACGCTTCGGCTAGCGTATTCCAGGATATATCCAATAACCAATTGGGGTGGCAGAGAATTGTGCCCAACTTGATTGCGACTATCACGCTCGTAGTGATAAACCCGTTACCGTATCTTTTTTCAGTTTGTTTTGCTTGCTAACCAGCGTAAAATTGACGACCAGAGATGGAGTAGCAAACTTAAAAAAAATGCCGTTGTTCTTCAATTAGTTATGCTATGAGACACGTTGCAAAGAAATTATATTAACAATTATACAGTAACACTACTTACGTTCAACATGATGATGAAGAAGTCCAGAGTGAAGAGGAAAGACGTGATCGGGTTGAAATCCATCTGAAAAATACCACAAACATTTATATTCTTAAAAAAAAACAACATTTTATACCTACGATGGACGTTATACGTCCGGTGCACAAAGATCTGTACATATAATAAAAATGTGAACCTAACGTATATGTATTTTTGTGAAAAAAATTGTTGCAGGTATCTAGGAATAAGTAACAAAATACATTTCATTCATTATTAGAACTATATGTTGTCTGTATGTCGGTTTGTTTGGACATGCATCACTGCTAAATGACTGCGTTCACGATAAAATCTAATCAAAAATATCATAAAGCACATTCTCCATCTAACAGAAACTTTAATGACGACGCGACTTAAGTACGACAAAGAAGTAGATAAGAAAATTTGCTCACCATCAGGCACAGAACAGTCAATTTACCATGCTGGTATAAAAAAAAAATTGGACTTAATACGAGATTGAGATGATTTTATTAATCACTTTTTTTTACAAAAGGTTCCACGTGGGCGGAGTCGTGAGCACAGCTAGTTATATCTAAAACTGTATAAGTGTATTTGGAACAACGGTAAAATAACACAGATGGAAGCAGACTGATTTATTGTGATAATCATAACTACCTACATACATGTATGTACCCCACAATATTAAGTCAATATATGAGTTTCTTGCAGTATCAATAAAAATTATGCCAACTAAATGACAGACCTACATTGTTTTCTTTGAACACAGGTAAATAAATCATTAATATTAAAAATAAATATTTCCAATAACAAGTCTGAAGATTGTCCGAAAGCCAATCACTTTTTGCTTTCATTTCTCAATACCTTAAGCATAGTCTTTAATAATTAATCATGAGATTAAACTTGAATTAGCTTATATAGATATGCATATTTCCAAATTTTGGAAGACGCACAGGGAAGTTCTTGTTGCATTATATACTGGATTTTACGGATTTTTTTGTTCTGCTTATGACGCGTTTTTACATTAATCTATACTATATAATAAAAATCAATATTTTTGCCTGTGAATATGCACTACTAAATGCAACGTTTATCGGAAGCCACGTAGCCCGCATGCTATTTGGAAGAGCATAAAGATATATAAAAAACTGGCTCATTGAAATTCGATGTCGAAACCGTTGCTAGCTAGCTCTTAGACGAATAGTTACAGGCAAGTGACAGTTGATGCTTCGTGCTCATATCTTTTTAATATTTATATTTTTCTTCAATACAATGGAGTGTGTAAAAGTTTTAATACAAGTTGAAAATAGTTATGACTTCATTCGGTGTTTAATTTATCATTATTTATTTTATGAATATATTTTATAGTTTAATTTACAATTTAACTGTATCAACTTGACATTTTATAATGTAAACTATACTGATACTGTATAGTAAACGTCTACAAAAAAGGGAAAGGAACTTCGTTCCAACTAGGGGTCCATAGACCTCTCAAGCTTTTTCTACATTACCACCAATATATGTAGGTTAGTTTTTTATTTTAATTGAACCCGGTAGATGATGCTACGAACGGATTGTAAGCTTATTTTAAAAGATTTCTCACATACCATCTGGATATATGTTTGAGTGAGTCCCATGATAGCTTGGATTTACAATTGGAAACGGTAGGTGTGACTGCAATCGGGTTTAGGTTTATTAAAAATTTTCGCGTTTAAAAACACATTTGAAACCGGTAATAACCGATTTGATGCAGACGA
Source organism: Antheraea pernyi (assembly GCA_015888305.1). NCBI lineage: Eukaryota > Metazoa > Arthropoda > Insecta > Lepidoptera > Saturniidae > Antheraea > Antheraea pernyi. Next base: position 968,272 of record MU158726.1, on the reverse strand, counting down.
AGTTGCATGGGTTAGCTAGTTTTACAACAGTATTTGATAGCTTTGTATTTAAATCTCCACATTATAATATTTTGAATAACCACTAAAATAGCTGATATTCCCATGTTTATTCAACCGTTGAGAATCTGCGTAGGATTGTTAAAGAATATGCTTTACAGAATTCATGTTGAACATTTATAAATATACTTTTTTCTTATGAAAAGAGTATTTTGATTACCTATACTATTATATTATGTATTAAAACAAAAATTATAAGTAAAGATTTTTTTTTAATTAAATCTCAATTTCATGTAAAGTAGCTTTTGTTCACGACTTCGCTTGCGCTACTGTAGATTTGACCTATCCATTGGTAACAGTCCTTCTTTTACATGAAAGGTACTATTTCATTTTCTGTACCCCCGATAACATCATGCAAAATTGCGTAATGATGAGTTAAGTTAATTTTAAGTTAAGGTGTGATAGCACAACACACAAACACACATTCGCATTTATAATATTTATACGAATGTGATATTGATATATGTGTTGTTTAGAATCAAAAGTGGTCAACTCCACTTTGCAATTTTTATGGGTATAGCCAATATTCCATTTTGACTATATTGCAGAGACTATGAAACATTTAGGTATCGGTAGAGTTTTAATACAATTAGTATAGAAAGCTAAAAAAATAAAAATGTATGCTATAGTACAATAGTTTAAAGTTATGAGACTTAGAAAATTGCAAAGTGGAGTTGACCACTTTTGATTCTAAATGACACATATATGACATTACTCAATTACATTTACAGGCCTATTACAAGAATCATAGTATCTCAGCGCAGTGAAAGTAGAACGTCTTACTATAGTGCCAAGAAGCTACGGGTTCGTTTTTTTTTGTTTATTTAATAAAATTCTACGGCTATATCTATATATTGATAGTATTGACAAATATTAAAACTAATAGGGGATTTTAATATCTTCACTTATAGTGTAATTATCATTTCGTATTTTAATCTTAACTGTTGATAGTCTGTTTCTATAAAATTCTGATTATATATTTCGCTTCAATTTCCTTTTGCTATTATAAAACGTCGAATCAACAGCTGCAGACTTCTTATTAAACTTGTCGTCAATCCCACATATAACCAGATTATGTTTTTGTGCGAGATGGCAAGATGGGATCCATTATGTGATTTGAAGTTAGGTACTCGAAATTATAAAAATGATAGTATACGGCGGTTATCGATATTCCCCCTACATACGTTAGAAAGAAATGTCTTATCATGCATAATTCGTCTATTAGTTCGGCCAAAAAATTATATAGGTTAATATTATATATATAATATAATAAAACAAGCAGCCAGACACACATGCACAATAATAAGTAACGTTTTAGGAGACACCGTGTTCATAAATTCAAGGGAATCCGAACCTCCTCTTCCCTGAAGGATTCAGGGCGGGAGTTAGTAAATAAACCGAATCAAGAACTCGAGAGAAAACAATTTTTCAAACAAGTATAATATAGTGTAATATATATAAAATTATATATAATATATACTATAGGTAAATAATTTGAGGCCTAAGTGAATGTTTGTCATTGAAGTAGTATTCATAAGTTACGGGTATTATTTTCCATGTGAAAAAAAATGTGAAAGATACGCAGACGAGTTACTATAATAATATAAATTCCATTCAATTTATACTAATCCCTCAGACGATAAAGATGAGTTTGCGAATGCTCGTTATCAGTCAGGAATGTTCTTGTAGTACCACTGTATGTGAGAAAATATGGAACTGTGGATTTCTCAAATCGCCAAGACGTCGTGGGTTGGAAAAGTGATTATGCTGATACCTTCTTTTGGGAAGAAGCTTATATTCTTGCAGTGAGTCTCTTACAGGCTGACGATGTTGAAAATACAAATACGTTATGTGATGAGCATAATTGTAGGACCCTTGCCCTGAACATTATACATTTATACCTATATGTTTGTATATATTTACTTAGTTACCGTAATAGAAGCTAAACTTAGTTTGAATTTAAATGGGAGCGTGTACGGGTAATGTCTGAAATTGTGCCGTAACATTTACTTATTTATATATCTTTTGTTTTTCATCCAACACGCTTTGCAGAACATTCCAAATAATACAGTCTAAGTCTAAGATATTCTGGCCACTGAACTCTCAAGATATCTAAATTGATAAAGTTTCGTGTTATAATATAGATAGATACTCATTAATGTAAATAAGAAAAGTTTTTACATTCCAGCAAATTAGAAAGAAATGGATGGTATAACTTGTAAAGAGATTAAACATAAATACTTTATATATTTAGCAATAGTATTTAATCATCATGTCATTTACTTTTAATATGTTTTTATTATAGAAAAAAAAACACTAATTGTAAAAAATAAAATTTCCAAATGACAAATACGAACATTTTGATATTTTAAATTGAATTGAATTGAAATGAATGATATTGTAGTAGCAATAGTACAATTAATTGTAACTATTAAAATTGCATATATAAATGATTTTAATAGTTCAATTATCACGGTATTTACCAGGATCAATACGTAACATTATTTAGCTACTTCGTAAACATTATATGGAAATTATTTTCGTATATTCTTCAATAAACGCTGTCCGAGTCATTTACCAATAAAACCTCACATCATCGGAATTCCCGACATTGAAGCTAAAAAGCTGTACATTTTTAACGTAATTTTGTTTATCATCATAAATATTCATTGTTATATAACACCACGAAAAAACGGTTCGACGTTGTGGTTTTGTATTTTTTTGTATTGGTTTTTCTGTATTGTATGTTGTATTGTCGTGATGATATTATAGCATGGTCGTTTTATAAAACTCGAATGGGTATAACGGATGGGTATGGGTATGACAAGTTAAAAATCCACCACCAATAATATAAAGGGGTGTTCCAGTTGCAGCCTTGAAAACCACTGTTCCTTTTTTTTTATATCATACTAGGCAAACGAGCAGGTGGGTCGCTTGCAACACCAGGAGAGTCGCAAGTGCGTTGCCAGCTTGTGTTGGGGGGAGGAAGAGAAGAAGGGAAGGGGTATAAGGGAGGGGAAAGGGAGGGTAGGTGGTCCTCCAGCGCTCTCACTGACCGAACGAAACGCAACAATGCAAGCACTGTCACTTCACGTCGGTTTTGTATGAGAAGGATTTTTTTTAATTGTAGCACGTCAAAATGACTACACTACGCTTGATAATAAGCACAGTACAATCCAAAAACAATGTCGAGCACCGAGTGACACACTATTCATCGCCGGTCGCCGCTGTCATGCCGGCCTGGGAAAAGCTGGATATGCACAGGCTGAACCCGAAACACGTCCCGCAGAAGTGAATCACTATGACGGGCTTTTTACGCCATATACATGGTGGTTGCGACCCAGTCAGTCTGTAAAACGTTACATGATTTTTTGACATCTGTGATACAGTTGAACACTAGTACAGATGTCAACGATAATTACTATTGGTACGAGGATAAACTAGTGTATTTAATACATAGGTTATACAATTAAATTCAGTGTCATAGATTAAGTAACTATCTTTGTCATTTGCTTTTGTTTTTAATAAATATTATTATTATTATTACAACCCCGCTTTCGACATTGCCTCGTTCGTTATTCAGCACGGTGCACCACGTACAGGTAAGGTTGGCTTGGGTGTCTCAAGTCTTCGATGTTATTCGACACCCCTTACACCCCAAATAATAGCTTCAGCGTGGCTCTACCACCTACAACCTACGTTAGTTTTAACATGCTATCATGAGCTAGATCATCACATTAAAATGTATTCAAAGTTTAGTATTATAAAACACTGGTTGTGCCCGCGACTTCACCCGCGTGGAGCAAAAAAAACATTGATTAATAAAATCATCTGAATGTATATTAAGTCCATATACATTACATTCCTCTGGTATTTCAGTCGCATCGTCATTAAAATTACAATACCTATTGATAGATTTAACCGATTTTAATTTTTTTTTATGTCATTTGTGCCAAACGAACAGGTGGGTCACCTGATGTTAAGTGATCACCACCGTCCATGGACACTAACAACCCCAGAGGTGTCGCAAGTGTGTTGCCACCCTTCGGGGGAAGGGTTAGGGGAGGGAGAGGAGCGAGGAGAGGGGAAGAGAGGTGGGCCTCCGGCGCTCTCACTGACCAAACGGAACGCAACAATGCAAGCACTATTACTTCACGTCGGTTTTCTGTGAGAGGGTGGTACTACCCCGGGCGAGCCGACCCATTCATGCTAAAACCAGTAATAGTTTCAGCGTGGCTCTACCACCATAAAATATAGATTAAATGTTACTCGAGAACATGTTTTATAATCCTCTTGGTGAGGTTTTATCGTCAACGCCGTACTTTAGTGGTGATGCATGTCCAAACAAACAGACAGACATTTTGTTTTTTCACTATAATCTACTATATACAGACACGTTAGATTTACATTCTCATTATATGTATAGAAGATAGAAAGATTATCTCATCTTTATCATTATCTATATATTAATACGTGAAGCCTAAACTTTGTATCCCTTTTTAACGGAATTGCGCGAACGGATGAACGTGAAATTTCGCATAGTTAAAGTTTATATGGAGAAGTGCAGAAAGTTATTTATTTTATATAAAATGCATTAGAAGTACATTAAATTTATTAAAATATGCATTACTCACACTACATTAGAAGTACATTAAATTAATTAAAATATGCATTACTCACACTAATGCTTCAATTTTACACAACATATACACACATGTAAATAAAAAAGACATTTTGACATCTGTCAATAAAGGACTTTAAAAAAGGTTATGAAGGAGGTTGCTATGCTCGACTGTATGTATTGTTTTACTCTTACGTTCCAATTACCCGTTTTCATTCTACATTCAACAATGATATTAACCCTAATACAATTCAAATTTAAAAAAATCAATGAACTATGGTCGAATGTCAACCTCTGGGCGTTCACTAGTATATATTAATACGTGAAGTTTAAACTTTGTATCCCTTTTTAACAGAATTGCGCGAACGGATGAACGTGAAATTTGGCATAGTTAAAGTTTATATGGAGGAGAAGTGCAGAAAGCTATTTATTTTATGTAAAATGAATTAGAAGTGCACTAAATTAATTAAAATATGCATTACTCACACTAATGCTTCAATTTTACACAACATATACATATTAGTAGGTTCATCCATCGGGCCATGGACGCTCCGGCGCGGCATATTGTGGATTATAACTTAAAGATGGCGATAGGGGACCGGAATGAAACCGCCATAAAGGCAATAACGTCTAAAATAGTTAAATAAATAAATTTTGTTTTTTTTTTTTTTTCTTATCTGCAGACTCTCGGTCCGCACCATTTTTTTGCTAAAGTTTTATTTAATATGTATGTTAAAAATCGTATTTGTGAGCATCTATTGGGTAGTTTTTTTTTTTATATATATAT
>MU158726.1:869223-960478 GCA_015888305.1 Antheraea pernyi | reverse complement strand
ATATATATAAAGTAGATAAATATTAACGTATCATAATTAAGTAAAAATATATTTCAGGCGTTTATATAGCCAACTGAAATACAACAAAATATCTCGAAATGGAAAATAGAAAAGTTCGCGACAGTATCTACATATTTTTCTTCTAAATGTTAATCTTCGCTGTAACCGATTTTATCATTTACATATTATCTATATATACAGAATAAAAGGGGTATCTCGTTGTGCGCGAATCACACAAAAACGACTGGACAGAACAATTTTTTAGATTGATTTCATAAACACTTCGTCCTTATCTAAAAATAATATTACGATGTCTTCATCTTTATACAGAATTAATGGTTAAATAGTCGCAATATTCACAGGGATTATACTGGGTAGTCGTTTCTGACTATAATATTTAATGACTGTAATATTTGACCTAATTATCTCGAGTAAAGCAAAACTGATATTCACTCAAAATCAGATGATTTATGTAAAAAGGGAATAATGTAATAATTACTGACACGGTGAATCATGCCGTGTCGCGCACTACGAGCCTACGATCAGCACCTCGGCCCGCGCCCCGTTTCGCTTTGTTTGACAATAAGCAGTTACGTAATGATTAACTTTATTATGTGATATTTTTACGTTTAAAAGTATAGTTCCTATACTTTTAAAATTTTTAGAATAAACGTTAACTAAGGTTCTCTTTTTGGTATTTGTTTTGATATTATTATTTTATATGTTAAATGTGACCATGAACTATCACACGATTGAACGGTGCCACCCTTTAAACACTCACCTGGTGCATATATAATTCTTCTATCCGTGTGTATATGACTGGATCCCTCCTAAACGGGTGGACAGATAATGATGATGCCGGAACAAATCTATATGTGATTAGCAACAGATTTTCAACTCTAAGGAAGTAGTTAGCCAGACGAATATTAGAAAAAGCCTTATCATCAAACTATAGCTTCTATATGGAATTAACATATTAATTAGGAATCTAAATATAATAAAGTATAATTTGTATAATTCGTACATCTCTTATATATTAGGTCAGTGGTTTAAATAAAAGATCTCCCGGTAGGTAGTCCCTTGCGTATTTAATTACACTTTATATACAGTATAACGCGAGTAGCCTAAAAAAAGATCAAAAACGGATACGCTTGGTCAACCGCGACATGACAATAATCTTAAAATATAGCAGGTATTTATTTATCACCAGTGAAATAGCAGTGATACAATAATGTCACTTAAACACTCTTATTTGTATTACACCTAATAACTGAATATTTCATACCTAGTTTTCACCAAAACCTGAATAGACGTTAAGGGATAATACACCCTTAACTGGTCTGGTCTAGAAAATTGAAAAAATCAGATTTTCATCTATCAAATTTTCAAAGTTTAGACTTTCAAAAATATACTCTTAGAAGGATTTTTCAAAATTCGAATTATTTTGGGTTAAGTTGGTTAACTGTACTGTGTGTGTAAATGACAACAAACCGCAGACAACAATACCCTTGAAGGCTTTGTCCACGAGCACCCTCCTCTGGATGTTAAAGTATTGGATGTAACTGAAAAGAACTTCCCAAAACTTCGATTTTGAGAAAGAAGAAGGTCCAATCTATGGATATGGGATCGCCGATTAATCCAAAGTGAGTATTAAATATTATTATCTGAGTTATTCTACTGAAAATCTTTCTCAAAATTTTAACGCGTTTTTCTCAAAACTCCTTTTGATGAGGTGGTTGACACGATATCTCAAGTTCTATCTGTTCGATTCCTTTGAAATTTTGTGAGAATCTTCTTTATACATCTATTTATCACTTGGCCCTTGGCACTTTGATTTTGCAAAATTTAAATTTGAAGTATTTTTAAAAAATTCGTAAAGTTCGAAAAACAGGGGTAAAAAAATATTCTTTTTTTCAAGTGGTAGCCGTTTTGTGTATTTTTTTTTTCGGCCAATGTCCAAGATATAGCGACATCTTTACTAATTATGATTTTTTTTGCTTCTTCGATATAGATCTCTACAGGGGTTGGAATCATGTCAACCAGGGAGCACCGTTTAAGGCGAGGGGTTCCACAGGGGTCGGCCTTAGGGGGGGAGTGGAGGGAGGTGGAGCGCCTGGGCACGATGGTTACAACTCTCGTGGTCAGGCACATCAGGTGGATGGAGGATTTCTGGGGCGGCTGCGGCACTCGGCCGGTTACTCCCCAACATTGGGGGGCCGGGTGCCGGGTGCCGCAGACTCTATATGGGAGTCGTGCGAGCGATGGCCGCCTACGAGGCACCGGTCTGGGCCGACGCCCTCGGTGCCGCCAACGTGCGCGCGCTCCGTAGCGCTCTCTGTCTGAGTGTGCTGCGTGAGGAGTGCAACGCCGCATTCTGGCGGCGGCAGTGGGAACGGACTTATCGCTGCCGAGCGTGGTTTCAGCCATGCTCGGAAGCGAACAGGCTTGGCGAGCGATGGCCTCCTTTTGCGAGGAGGTCATCTCGCAGAAGGAGGAGGCGAAGAGGGCCCGCGAGGTAGACCCTCAAAGTGGCCGTCTCTGCCAAAGGAGGACAGACGGGAGGAGGAGGCGCTTCGCCACCGTAGCCAGACCTGAGGGGATGGGCCGAGGGTCCCGTCTCCTCATCGCACACGTCCGGCGGACGAGGGGGGGCAGCCGGTGTGTACCCGGTCTGTCCCTCTATAGGTAGGAGCCCGGCGGTCACCTTCCGCCGGGCGGATCGTGGGGACGGCTCTACAAGGTTGATTAGCTTGTTGGATCCCTTGCCGCCCCCACAAAACGGTCTGTCGGTACACCACGGGGTTTTAGTCCATGCGACTCGGACATAACCCACCCTCTCCCCCGTGAGGGTGGCGTATACATAAGGGATTACCCCACGTTAAAAAAAAAAGGGAGCACCGTTTGACTGGCAACCCCCCTTCACCTGCCTGTCACTGGATGAATTTTTGACTTTTTTTTTTAATTTTTTTTATAAACTTTATAAATCAATAAACATTTTATTAAAAAATGGGTAGTAAACATTTTTAAATTTATTTTTTATCCTAGTTTGAAAAATACCCAAAAAGTAGAACTCTAGACCATAATACCCCCTTAAGTGAAGAAGTGTTTCAAGACTGTAATAGCTCAGGTGATGCTTGGGAATAGACGAATCAAACACATCGATAGATCATCGGCGATAAATTTCAACTTCAGCGTGTTAGCTACTCCTCCTTGTACTAGAAAACACCCTATCACCATTACATGGGTTCATTACAACTTTTACTTTTACTGGAAGCTCAGAATCACTGTAGGATTGCATTACAAATAGGTCCACTGTATGTAAACCCAACAAACGCTTAGAGGTAAAACTGATCGATATTGGTCTATATATATGGTTATAGTGTAGGTCTGTTTAAATACGTATTCACGTTTTGTTTAAATGACCTGGGGCTATGATATTACATGCAGGTATAAAGGAAGGAAAAGCTAGCTGGCATACCGGGCAGACGGTTCCACTGTTATTGTAAAACAATGATACGAGTTTGCGAACTTTTTCATTCGTTCCGACATGGAGGCTGCCGTTAATCTGTGGCTCCGTACACTTGTGCAGGTTTTGTTTGAAAAGGAAAACAGAGATGATTTTACGCAGTTTTTTTAATTACGTTATGTGGTAACCTTTAAAGATATTGCCTGAACATGCCATCATTGAACGTTAACATGTTTACAGACACTAAAAGTAATCTTTGAAACCCTATTAACGCAGGTATCGCACAATAAAACACGATATTATGTTCGACAGTCTATTTGATTCGGTTCAATCGTAAAATGCGCGAGATTTGAGGGCATTTTATGAGGTCGAATTCGTAAGAACTCTGATGTATTATTACAATCTATTAATCAACCGTAGACAACCGGAAATCCGTTGACCTATTATAACAATTCTTATTTATTATACTTTGATCTTTTGATTATAATATTAACGCACAATTACTTTTGGTAGTTATATGATTTTACATAAGAGAAAATAGTTTCGGATTCAAATCACAGAGATCGAGAATGTGATATTCAGTGACGTCAACTAAAATATCGATTTTAAAATATCTATAGAAGCATAAATAAATAACATGCAAAGTGGAAAGATATCATAGATAAAACAAAAAAATTGAAGTCTAATTTTTATGCAAACCATTATCAGTTTCTCAGCAGCGTCTACAAATGCTATCTTCTCACTAGATTAAAAAAATATATCATGTACTTATATGACAAATAATTTTAAATTATTGAAACGTTATAACCTCTGTTGCTTTTGCATTCATATTATTGTAAGCACTGGTAAAAACTGTCTAACAAATCCTGGATATTGCTGTGGGTTGAAAATAAGTTGTCAATGGTAATGAAAATGGAACAATATTAATGAGATGATAAATAATAGTAGAAAAAGTGGTGAATAGGAACGATATATTATGCCCCACTTTTAAGGGTAATAAAACTAGTTTCCGTTCAATGTTTACATCGACAAACGAATGTTCGAGCATAAAAAATAAAAGAGCGAAACATTATTTTAAACGTTTGTGTGCAAACACACGTTATAGCGTTTGAACTCGAACACCCCTTTGTACACAATGGAGGGCAAAACCTGCAATAATCCGTCATGTGAATGAAATTAGTTTGCGTTTCGAACTGCTCGTACAGTGAAGTATTGTATGATGTTCGATGAATTACCATCATGCATAAAATATGATAAACACGTTTAAAGGGTTATTTCATTCAATACTATCGTTAACAATTTCCGGGTAAATAAATAAATTATTGTATAATTTATTATCTTAATATCAAAACAAAATCCTCCAAACAGTCTTTCAAATAGGCTGTAAATATTATTTATAACTTCAATTGTTAATTTCTGTTGGAAAACAATTATTGTTCTGAATTATAAGTTCTCTTTAGATATATAATATTATCAGGTAATATAAATTTCAGTCAAATTTATTACAACCGTTATCATAATAAGTAGAGTAATAAAAAAGATTACGTTAATAGCGAAAAGCATTTTTGGGAAATTAAGTGACTAATGATAACAGATCTTCAGTCTGTTCTGTTATATAAATTATAGACTCTACAACTCGTATATAAAGTGTACGACTTACATTTTTCAAATATATAAACAGAATTCTGTATTCGACTCGTGTGTTAAACGGGGCAGATATGCCGCATATTCTCGACCGTATTGTATGATATTTTCCATATCGACGTTCACTGAGGAATTTTACGCTTACCGTCAATAATACAGATTAATAACGCATTCATAGTTTAGCGTCGTATATATTCCATACTTGAACTGAAATAGAATATTAAATAATTCACGATACGATAGTAAAATTACTAGTAGATTATGAAAATTCAAGTATTTCGTTTTGATTAGATGGTTTGATATTTGATTAATTATTATTAATCTATAGTAATATTATAAAGAGGTAAAGTTTGTGACGTTGTTACGTTGTAGGGGGTAATCTCAGGAACTACTAAACCCATTTTGAAAATTCTTTTACCAATAGAAAGCCACGTTACTTATGACTGTCATAGGCTACATATCATCACGCTAAGACAAATAGGAGCGGAGCAACAATGAAAAATGTTTTAAAATCGGGGTATTATTTCATTTTGAGAGCTTCCGCTGCGTCTTAGCCCAAAATAACTATTCCATACGTACGAAGTCGCGGGCAGAATCTATTAACTAATTACATTATCTATTATCTATACTAATATTATAAAGAGGTAAAGTTTGTGAGGTTGTAGGGGGTAATATCTGGGGAGTCGGAGAAAAATGGTCGAACGAAAACGTTTCTTACGAACGCTGGCTTAATTATGAGATATATATGATTGAGTTCTAAAGAAAAGTTGTAGCTTGATAAGGCCTATTACCGCCCAACGAAGTGGGCACGGTACAGCTAGTATTATATAAAATCTTCACTTATCATTTTACCCGATGCAGTGTGTTTTAAAGGAACTAGACGCAGGTGGGTTTGAGAAATTCACTTAAAAAATTAAATTATAAAGTGGATCACTTTATTTGGCTTTTATCCTCTCCTTGTAAAGCCATAATGAACTTCTCAACGTGAGGTATAAATTGCGGGTGACGTGTTCTATAAAAAATATTTTATCTTTTTTATGTTGCCGATATTCCGTCAGATGTTTTCTTTAAAAGGAATTAACAGCTCAAGGTAAGTAAGCATTCGCAGCTCTCTTCCGTATGAATCGTTCCAGATGGATTTTAATATTTCATTACCACGTTTTAATTAATTCATTTCCTTGTATATCTTATTTTATAATTAATTTATAATTATCTTACTGGTAACCAAGAGATTTGACATTTTGAAAATAAGCCAGGATCTGACGATAATGTAATAAAATGAAAAGAGATAAAAAATAGAAGAAGTATATTTTGTAGTATTATTTTGTAGGTGGTAGAGCCACGCTGAAGCTATTACTGGTTAAATCCAGCATGAATGGGTTGGCTCGACCGGGGTAGTGCCACGCTCTCAGAAAAAATCGACATGAAGTAACTGTGCTTGAATTGTTGCGTTTCGTTCAGTCTGTGAGAGCACCGGATACCTCCCCTCCCCCTCCCCTACTCCCCCCTTCCCCAAACACGACGGACTGTGGTGATCGCTTAACATCAGGTGACCCACCTGTTTGTTTGCCTCCTATGATATAAAAAAAACTGCAAATACAAAAATAGTAAATAATATTTATGTCATCCTAATCATCGGCCTGTAAGAGACCCATTGCAAGGCCATAGATCTCTTCCTCAAGGAAGTTATAGATATAATCACCATACTAATCCACGACGTATTGACGATTTCAATCTCTGAGAAATCTATACTACAAGAACATCTCTTACGTTCAGGTTTCCTCACGATGTTTTCCTTCACCGTCAGCCGATAGTGTTACCATGTTAAATTAGTAAATCCAACTCCAAACAATTCGATGGCACATTCTGCGGACATCGGATTGATATTCTACTGGTCAAAACACTTAAACACCACAACTTTATTTAGGTAAAACATGTAATACCACTGAACGGTTTTTATGTTCTAATCATAACCTTAACCTTCGCTCTTCTAATAATCTTATTCTTTGCTGTCCTGTCCATACTTCCGGTCTTGTACATTCCTCTTTCTTTATCCAATCTATTCTCCTATGGAATGCGCTTCCTTATGAAATCAGGATGTCATCTAACCGTTTCAGTTTTAAAGTCAGGGTACGTCGGCTTCACCAGTGTCATTTAGCAAAATTATCTGGTTAATGCTGTATTTAGTACTTGATGTTGACTTATTATACTTTTATTTATGTGTGATGTTGTTATATGTATATATTATATATATGTAGTATATCAGTGTTGATATTTTATTTATATATTGTTATATTAAATAGGTTAAACATAATTTTATAAAAACTTCTCCTTTTAAACCTACCAACATTTATCTCTGCATCACCTAATGGTTGACTGGTAGAGAATGCCTTCGGCATTAAGTCCGCCATTGCGTATTTAACGCATAATGTATAAATAAATTAATAAATAAATAAATTACTCACAACTTCACTGATGTTCTCTTATTCATAATTCCTTTAGCGTTCTCTAGCGGTTTAGCATCTATTAACGTAATATTACAAGGGGATGTGGTGGTAGATCTACAGCTAATGATGCCTGGATACAAATTTTCCCTCTGATGCCATACAACCGTTAGAATATGTTATTTGGTTGGTTGGTTATATATATGTTTTCATTACAATGTTGTTTTTCATCGAAAGTAAGACTCGAACTCATCGGCCTCATGTAAAAACTCAGCTCGCTTGGGGTGGTGCCACCCGCTCATAGAAAACCGACGTGAAGTAACAGTGCTTGCATTGTTGCGTTTCGTTCGGTCAGTAAGAGCGCCGGAGGACCACCTTCCCCCCTCCCTTCCTTTCCCCCAAACACAGGCTGGCAACGCACTTTCGACTCCCCTGGTGTTGTTAGTGTCTGTGGACGATGGTGATCACTTAACATCAGGTAACCCACGCCTTCGTTTGCCTGATATAACATAAAAAAAACTAGATGTCACGAGTCTGACGCAAGCCGCACAAGCGCAATACGGTCGGTCACGCTCACTAGTATATCACGACGCGAAACTATAAATTTATCTCCTGCCAAAAAATTACCGATCAACGCGCCTAAAGGGATTTTCACTTCAATAATTATTAGCGTATGTACTTGTACTATATATTTACTTCAAAGAGATTGCAGACAGTAAAACGATTTAGGTATATTTCATGATATTGTAGGTGATATAAATATAATTTAAGAGTTACAATATTTAAAGAACTAATTATATTGTAGTTAATTCAAATATACTGAACTATGATAATTATAAATCATCAGTATAGTATATAAGTGAAAAAGAAAAAAAACAACTAGAACAAAGCGAGCAGCATATTTTAATCATAACTCTAAAACACAAGAATCCGTTAAAGTGCAAACTTTTCTTGAAGTTGAAAAGGTTAGTTAGCAAATATAACTATAGTGTGACCTTTATACCCTTGTTTTCTTTGGTATCATTTAATTACCCGTGTAATGATAATAATAGTATTATATTGGTAAATTTCATTTGAAAGGAACTATAGAAATTATGTTATACTAAAAGTGCCTTGACAAGTGGTAATTTGTAAACAATTCTCATAGAAAATTTACCATACTCCAGTTAAAGGTTATTAGAGTGAGTTAGGTCGTATACAAGGTTATATGAATTTCTTATTAACCAATTTAGGTAGGTTTTACAGAGCGATGTTGTATTTTCAACGTGGTATATATGACAAATGAGTCTGAAGTCATCAATATCGGTGCTGCCACGGGTAATATTATTGCGACCTCAAGAAACTGGCTTGGTATTAATTTTCCTTAAGTTTGTAAACCATACAGTAATATCGTACAAAAGTGAACGGTCTCAAGAACCGAGGCTGAATGAATAATTGACTAATGCCTTTGCTTGGGGGGGGCTTCTGCAGCGTCATAGGGTTATGAAAGACTTGGCGTAAGGGTGTCAAAGTAAGCGAAGCTCAGCTTGCCTCATATGTAAATTTTACAAATTATAATCTAACTAATCCAATCATACACTTGTTTGATTGAGAATGTTTAAAGGGTCACATCCTTCAATCCCGTGATAGTTCATGGTCACATTAAAAATATATATAAAAAAAAAATAAACACAAGTACTAATAAATAGCAAAGAGATCCCTAGTTAAAGTTTGTTCTATAACTTTTAAAAGTATGGAACGATCATACGCAAAAAATCATTGCTAGGTTCAATAAATAATTTTAAACGGGCACTTTTCGGGGTTAATCATCGCGTAACTGCTTATCACTGGAACGCCGCACGGTCAAACAAAGGGAAGCGGAGCGCCAGCCGAGGTGCGTGACGCGGGCCGGACTGCGCGACAGGGCGTGATTCATTTATTACACCAGTTCGTTTTTGCGTAAATCAGCTGATGTTGAGTGTATATCAGTTTTGCGTTTCTCGAGATAATTAGGTCAAATATTAAGCACCTATTTTTTAATTGATTTAAAACGAGAATCGACTAATGATTATACTGTACAAATATTGCTAGCATCTAAACAGTCGCTCTGTATATGTAACTAGAATGTACAGGACAAATCCGTACATGTAATTGGGATCTCGCAATTTTGGCAACCAAAAAAAGTTCATTTACAGCTATGTACCTACTGTGTGTGTGTGTGTGTGCTCGTGCATAGCTGTGTTGTGGCTGTGTGCATGGGTACGCGCTCGCGCGTTTGTTTGAGTGTATGTGTGGGTGAAAGTATGAAATGCAGTATCGTATGTAGTTAGCTAGTGAATGCGGTTTTCGCGTATGTGACATAATATATAATTTAATGAATGTAAAGGATACATAACTGGATTTAAGATAAATATCACAGTAAGGATTTAGTGGAAGATGTTTTTATTTGTGATGAATCAATGTTTAAGCATCGCGTCAATCCTAACTATTCATGTGTTCTGACAATTGCGTTTCAGATCCAATCTCATTTCTTTAACTTAGCGTATCACACCGAGATTGTGGTGTAATGCAAAATATATAAAAATATAATTAATATTATGTACAAAATTTATCTTCAAATACCATAGTAACAATACGTTTTAACTGGGTTTATGAACTAATTAATGGTTTAAAATCGATTACTTACTGTTTGTAGGTAAAACAGGTAGACGAGGTTAACGACTTCCACTAACGTTTCCAGACCCATCACCACCAACCACGGTAAGAGCAAGAATTTCATGTCCTGAAACAATTGACTTTATTAATATACGTAATCTACTATTTCATTTATTGCAATAGTGTAAAAACAAACAAATATGTACATTTTAGTGATATGAATCTATATAAATGTCTGTATGATAGAAGTATGTCTGTGACATTCTTTCTTAAACCTGTAATTTAAATTTACGGTGTGTTAAATTGGTTTTTATTTTTCACTTATTTATTATTAATTGTAACATTATTCTTTTTGCCTTTTCTATTCAACGCAATAATATTTGCATAACATATTTTGCTCTTCAACCCTTCTGTATCAACTGTCATCCCAGCATTCATACCTACGATACATATACGATATTATATATATACGATCATTATATAACATATTTAAATGTTTAATTATCTTAATGTTATTATATATTTTTTAGATTTACTTTAGACTGCGCACTACGCCCAATCCTTTTAATTTTTAATCTATATTACTAATTATTATATATTCAGGAATAATCACAATATTTTATTTTTAGGTATATAATTTTTATTATAACACTAGTTGCCTCTGCGGCCGTTATTCTGCCTTGGTAATAAAAAAAAATGACAAGTTATATACCTAAACGTTTCTCATGAATCATTTTATCTACTGATGAAGATCGCATGCAAACCCGTTCAGTAGTTTTTGAGCTTATTGCGAACTGACAAACAGACGTGGCAGGGGACTTTATTTTATAAGATGTGGTGATAGCTCGATATAAACAATATATATATTTTATGAATACATACATGATATGTAATTATAATTAGATTGCTTTTTCTTTTCGCAAATATCAATAAGATCTTGATAATATTAATGCAGCAATTTCACTTTTTACATAAAAACTAAAGTGCTGATGCTCTCTCTTAGAAACTCTTTCTTAGAAATCTTGGCGTACTCCCGCATGCAAACATTTTCACCCTTCAGGGGTAGTAAGCGATCTCTCTCACGAATAATTGTAAGCTGGGATACTTTAATAACCAAGTAAAGTACTGTCTATATTTGGATAGACTTCGCAAAAGTTACATGGAAATAAAAAACGCTTACATTTTACCGAGAACTCACGTTTTCACAATTTCCTAAAATTTATTAATTTGATAATGTACTCGTATATAAATACATTAATTACGTAATATTTTTCAAAATTGATCTGATAGTTATGGCTAGTTTGATTATTGAGAAATTACAGGGCTAAAATAGGGTTACCAACAGTTATATTTCAGAACCAGTTTCTTTATG
The DNA here is from genome assembly GCA_015888305.1 of Antheraea pernyi. Classification (NCBI taxonomy): domain Eukaryota; kingdom Metazoa; phylum Arthropoda; class Insecta; order Lepidoptera; family Saturniidae; genus Antheraea; species Antheraea pernyi. Next base: position 948,918 of record MU158726.1, on the reverse strand, counting down.
TACATCATCTTTAACTACATGACTACCCAAAACAATAAAATCTAGATTCACGTGCTTAATTTCATGCTTGCTTATCTTTTCTATCTTCCTCTTTATATAAAAGGCAATTCCCCTCTGCACTATTGTCCAAAAATCAATAACTTCTCAGAATCTCAGTAATACTGTATAATAATATCTCGTAAATATTCGACATTAAGCTATTACGAAACAACGTTTAGTCTGTCAGTCAGGGAAAACCACTATTAACACTCTATAGGCACTATGACTATTTAATCGGGCAAAGCTTCGCACTACAATAACTTCCACATAAGAGTGACTGTCGATTTTTTTTTTTTTCTCGAACTGACTACGCTATTGACCTAGCAAGGTCTTAACAGCTTCACCGGACTACTAAGGCGAGCGCTTAAGGCACTCAGCCGAAAAGTGACTGTCGACCAACGACATTTTCTTTTATAGGCCGAACTATCTAATCGGGTGGCGCTAGTGTCAATCCTCGCGTCTCGAACTTATTGTAGCGATACCGGATATACATAATGCGTCCGTATAAATCATTTGAATATCATTTTAGTCACTAATAACATTATAAAGGCCATATTAAATCATTAAAGTTAATTACAAAAATAAAAATCATGATAAAACAAAAACGATCATTTTTATGATTAAAATATATATATTTAGTTCGTCATGTAAAATAGTCTACATCAAAATAAATGATTTCATCGCCATAAGTACTCGAAACTTTACAAATAATAACAATCTCTGTAATTTAGTTAGTAGTAAACGCTTGGGACTTTGTAAGCATCCATTTTTAACATACAATTACAAAATAAAATATCAATTAATTTAAATATAATACTAACAAAAAAATATTACGGACAGCGGACCATGTCTAGTTCTGTTAAATAATTACATTGATAGTTGTAAGGTATATAAGAAGTATACTAAAACATAATGTGTTAGGTATAAATATTTATAAACATACGGTTCACGCCAGATGCGATATATGTAGAAAGAATGTAGCCCGACGCCTATGATGTCGCTAGCTTGAAAGGATTAGTACCTGTGACGTGGAAACTTGTGGGCAAGAAAATTCTGATGCCATCCCCAAAATGGACTGTTCTCGGTTATATCGATACAGACCACATGAGGAATTTGCGACAAACACTTGAAGCACGCTAATTGGCGGAATGCAGCGACAAGCGCGATGATAAGGAGCGCGGACAGACTGATAAAAACAGTCACACTAGAGTTCGAGGGCTGCTCGAGAAAGTAGACACAATTAATTAACTAATTAATTAATTAATTAACAATTAATCTACATCTACACTTATTATACTACAAAGATGAAAAATTTGTATTTTTGTTTGGTTGTAACGAATAAACTCAAAAAATACTGGACGGATTTCAAAAATTCTTAAAATTCTTTCACCATTAGGTTGCTACATTATCCCTGAGAAAGCGGACATTCCACTCAAAAGATATTACGAATTTTAAAATGTCAATCTAAACAAAATACTAATAAAAAAATAAGCGCCGCCGAGCCGTGGCCGATGGGGCCTTACGCAGCGCCGCCGACAACTCACCGATGGAGGATCACCGTAGTGCATGGCATATCTACATATACATATCATCTCATATACATATACATGGCATATCCAGAATCTTTACGCAGTGGAGGCAACCAACATTGAATATTTTGACTTTTTTCTTAGCACATTTTTTCCATTTACAAAGTTCTTTTCAGAACTACCTCCTTAAACCTTTCCTGACTTATTGATGTGAAACATCTATAGGCGAGGGTAAGCCTGATTGTTGGCGTGGCGAGTGTGTAAGACGTGACGACGCGATGCCATGCGCAAGCGACTGTGCGCAATCTCTCTTGCCACACTGAGCACGCATACCTATAGTGTATACAGTGTTCTTTACTACGTTACACATGTGTTTCCCATCTGCCAGGCGTCCCGTAACGGCTCAATTTTTATTTTATTATTTATTCTTATCAGAGTTTAATAAATAAATGTCTATCCGTGCGAATCCGGGACGGGCTGCTAGTCTAGAATAAGCAACAAGTACGAATATCGAGCCACATACGATCGTTTGTATTATACAACACAATATTGTACAATAGAGCAAATTCAATATTGTGAACAGACCTGCGTAACAACCACCTCATTTTAATTGCAATAAAAATATATTGGACATTTATGGTTAATCCCATAAGGGGAAAAATTTATAGAATAGGATTACGTCCTACAAATAAGCAGACTTTAGCTCTATATACTAATATTATACTATAGATATTTACAAATAAGGAACGCGCGCGAATCTGCAGATACAACATGTTATGAAAATCATTAAATAGATTACATAAATTCTTTTCTACACTAACTGTCTTACTATTTCATTTACCAAGCAAATCATACGTTAAACGATGTATAGTAAAAAATAAAGGATACACTTAAAGTCTTCCCACGAGTAACAAGAACTTTTATAGCGGCTGTACACACTCGCCGTGGCCAGAAGGGTCTCGGAAAGAGCACACTGTATACACACTCGGCGTATCAGTTGAATTACGGACACCGTTGCCGTTACAATTTGTCTTTGTGATTTTAACTATTTTAATGATTTTAAAATGTACCATCTGAAACAGGCGAGTTCCGATCAGGGGCGAGTTCCGATCAGGACGCGGTGGCGTACGCACGTGCGCTCCGTGTTTTTTTCGTAACTTACACCGACCCACGTGTTTGAGTGAGATTTTTTATTTTCGCTTACGCACCTACCTGCTATTTCCTTTGTTGTTTTTTTTCTGTGTTTTCGTGTGCTGTTCACAGGTCCGACGCGAGGCAGAGAAGCCGAGTAAGTTTTTTAATTTATTTTGCTTTCTTTTGCTTTGTTATTATTATTTTGTTTCTAGAACAAGGTGTCAATCGTTCGTTCGAGTGTCAATCCACGTCAATCGTATAGGCGGCCGCAAGGCCGGGCTTTGTTACTTTTCGGAGTGACAAAGAGTGCACTTTTCGGTGCGCCTGTAAACCGCACTTTTCAGTGCATGAAATCGTGCTTTTCAGCACGCGTCGAGTCTCCGTAAGGCGTTCAAGAAAGAAGTGTTAGGGCTTCCCCCTAGGCATTGTAGGTCCCCTGTGAGGCATTGCACATCGCCCACAGCTCCCTTTGATCCGGACTCGGGATAGTCCGTTAAATTCAGTAAGGCGCGCCCCCCTGCCCCTCTGGCAGGGAGGTTTCACATGTCCTCTCCCGCCCCACTCCCCTCCTCAGGCCCCGGTATGGCCGCTGAACAAGAGGTCAGTCTCTTAGAGACTGAGCTCATTAGCCTCCGCGGCTTCATAGCCGCTATCTGTCCTCGTCTCGTAGAAGACTACGATGCGTACGCTGCAAAGCGTCGCACCGAGCTCCCTCATTCCTCGAAGCCCGCTCCCTCGATCTACGCCAAGATCGAAGCCTCAAACAACTTCACAATCCCGGACGATCGCGATAGCGATGACACCGACTCCGACTCCGACCCCGGCTCCGACATGGAGCAAGACCCTCCTGCTCAGCAGGATCCCCCTGCCGAGCAAGCCCCTCAGGCTGAGCAAGCCCCTGCTGCAGACGATGGCTTCACCACCGTCACGCACCGCAAACCGCGCAAGAACAAGAAGCGCCCGAAATCACCTTCCGATCCGGAGGACAAATCGCCCTCTAAAAAGATCGCAAACGTCGATGGCGCGAAAGTGCCAAAGGCGACACCAGCGCCCTCTAGACCCAACTCGCCCGCGGCTGCGGGTTCCGCAGTTTCGGGCAAGAAGCCCCGCCCACCGCCCCCCGTTACGATCCAAGACAAAGCGTCTTGGGTTGAGATCTCTAGCCTGCTGGAAACGGCAGGTATCCCTTACACCTCCGCCGTGAATACCGCTGTAGGTATTCAGGTGAAGGTAGCCACGACCACCGCCCATCGCAACCTCACTCGTTTCCTTCGGGACAACCAGTGGGGCTATTTCACGCACTCTCTCGAAGAGGAGCGTAAACTACGGGTTGTGATCCGTAGAGTCCCCTCAGAACTCCCGACTGACGACATCTCAGACGACCTCAAGGAACAGAAGATTCCTGTCCGCGAGGTTCATCGTATGCGCTCTCCGCGCACCCGAGAACCATATGATATGGTTCTCGTTGTCCTCGATCGCACCCTTCAAGGGAAAGCGATTTTTAATCTTACGTCCCTCTGCGGCCTCTCCGGCGTCATAGTCGAGCCGCCGCGCAAAACGTCTGTGCCCTCGCAGTGTCACAACTGCCAGGTGTACGGACACTCCGCACGAAACTGTCGCCTGAAACCCAGGTGCGTTAAGTGCCTCGGCGACCACTCCACTAGGGAGTGTCCTCGCACGAAAGACGCCTCCGACCCTCCGAGCTGTGTTCTGTGCCGCGGCGTGGGCCATACCGCGAATTATCGCGGATGTCCCCGCGCCCCGCGCACAAAGCGCCCTCGATACCCCAGGCAGGCGTCGCCGTCTAAGACGGCCGCTGCCCCCGCCCGTCCTCGACCTCCGCCTCTCATGTCTCGAGAGGCCTTCCCGAACCTGCCGGGCACGTCTCGTGCACCGGCAGCGTCCGTACCCGCGACTAGCGCGCCCCCCCGCCCCTACCGGGCCCCTCAGGCCCCGTGGGCTCCTAAACCCGCGTCCCAGCACACTCCCAAACCTCCGGCGGCTAATCCTTCACAGGATGACCCCGCATACTCCTTTTCCCTATCGAGTATTGACTACGCAGGTCAACTACTCATTTTCCACGAGATCTCGGAGATCTCGGCGTACGAAGAGTGCTCTCGTAATCCGCTACTAGGTGCCGTCACGGCAATCCATAGATTTCCAGCCATCGCGGCTACACTACAACGGCTCGCGCGCGCAGCTGTTAAAAAATAAATAACTCAAATAAGATAGAGTAAATCGCGTATTTACGTCTATCTTCCCCTAAAATAACCGTTCAATAATAATAATAATTGTTGTTAAGTCTATTTTTAGACTTCGGTGCCGACACCGTTAGTAAATTTAAATTCAATCTTATAAAATGCGTGCTGCGCCCACGCTTTTGTAATCGATCCCTATTAGCTCCCGCACACTCCGCGGTTCTCAATAATATCTCGAGCCTAGGTCGTCCCCGTGCGGAGCCCTCTTGATATTATTTTCGCGATACAGTGACTCACCTACATCACTTGAACACACATATGAGATTATCTCTCTAACACACGTGCACATACATACACATTGTTGGAGGGTTTACTTTTTTTCCCTCAATCGAACTGAATCGAATAGTTTAGTTCGTTTCAAATCCGATATACACGTATTCATTGGTGAATCATGCAATTTTCATTGCATAATTCACAAATGCATATATGTATGAATAGCTTAGCATAGTTTAGCTAGGACAGACGCGTCTTTTTCGGTAACAGCCCAAGCCGAGGTGTGCGTGCACCCTTGTGTATGTTACCCAAAACCCAAAATCGGTTGTGAGCCTTAAGCTCCAACCTTAGTAGTCCGGTGAAGCTGTAAAGACCTTGCCAGGTCAAAAGCATAGTCAGTTCGAAAAAAAAAAAAAAAAAAACCATCTGAAACAGTTTTTTAATCAGTGAGAGGATTTCTATGTGATTACTAATCCGAATACTACTTTTTTACACTTTTCTTAAACATAGTTAGCAGATAACTTAAATGAACGACTGTGTACATGATCACTTTCGTTTTCCTCGTGAAAGTTAACGAGGTCCTTTGATTAAAGTGCATAAAACCTATACGGGACCGAGACTCGGCCTGTCTCGAGACGTCTCGACGAGTGTGTACAGTCGGTATTATACTCGCAATTATTCTAATAATGTTATTTTATGCCAATTAATTGCCCGCGACTTCGTCCGCGTTACTTTACAATATAAAACTGACAAAACTGAAAAAAAAAAATGTAACCTAAGGCCAACCGGTGTCGAATTTCAGTAAAATGTGTAATGTAAAAGCACATTTCCATGAGAAAATACTTAACTGTGCTAACTTTCAGGGTGATCCGGTAAACGATGTTTGGGTTTATAAATCTCATATACATTAGGGTGGACCAAAAAGAGAGAGATTTTTTTTTAAACTTTGAAACTCTCTGAAAAATAGGCTGGTCATTTGTGATGATGATATAAGAGAAAAGAAATCTGCCTGAAAATAATAAAAATTCAACCTTCAATAACCTTTAATCGGTGAGGTTTACAAAAAAAAATGTAAAATTCAATTTCCTACAAATATATAAGACGAGATAATTTTTTTTCAAATAGTGAATACCGAGATATGATTTTTTCTTTCTAATAATAAGGAAAAAATAAAAAACGGGAGGTGGAAGACTTTCCCATTAAAATTCCTATTTTGGAGGTGTGTCTACCAACATATTTTTCAAAGTATAAAGTTTAAAAAAAAAAATCTATTTTTTTGGCCCACCCTAATAGACATGTATGCCAACATTCGCATATGTATTCAGAATGATGCTAACTTTTTTTTTATAAAATCAAGTATACTGAAATTCTATGAATTATTAAAAGCAACAGCCGTTGTAGTGGAAAATTCATGAGTTTTTTCATATTGCCCTCAGTATTCATGGATGAAGTATATAATAACACTTTTTATTAAAAACTTTATTGTACTCTTTCGATGCGCTTATTCTTCGAAAATATGTACTATTTACAATTTTTCAGTAGATTTTTAACACTACGCGTTGAATAAAATATTAGCAAAATATATTTATGTATTATTATATACATATAGGTACATTATGTATATAAATTCGTTAATGAATCGCTCGCTGAAGACATAATACTGAGTATTGCAATCTAATTTCAAATTATACCTACGTATAAGTAAATAATACAGTAATTATAGAAATATTAATCAAAATATTCTTATTTATTTACTATGACTTTTAGAGTGACGTTTAGAAACACAGACAGACAAAGCGACGACACTCATTCACAATGCTTTGTCAAGAGATGCCTGTTTTTGCATATCCGATACCAAGTGCATTATTATTCTATAGAAATTATTGTTATAAATGATATTTGAGGTGATAAGTGTCTGCTACTGGGTTACTACGACTATACACATAAATGCCTCACAATTGGTCTCCTTTCATTTGTCGCATTTCGATATTAAGTATGGACGTTATTTTTTCTTCACACTACTGTGGACATGGAGTCTCACAGGCTCCTATATGCACACACATATTTTTTGGGGGAAATTGATATAAGATTGCTTTAAAACTGATTGAATATTAAAGTTATGGGATTTAGCACTAAAATAAAGTGTTTTTATAATCAACCTTTATTTAAAAAAATATAAAAAATTTAAAAATAAAAAATTATGGCACTTTTCAATTTAAATCTACTTAGGTTACATGTTTTGGTACTGAAGACGGCCAAACTTATTCCTATAACAAAATTAGACTTTTTTCCCAAAATATAATATATAAGATACCAAAAACAAAATATCTACTTCAGGTAACAAATAGAAAAAAAATTGACAACAGTATAATCCGGAATCCGTCTCTCGTCAATATTTTGACGGTCATTAATTGCGTAATATTCACCGGGAGACGCAACCTCCTCCCTTGTTGGTAGTTTTACAACTAAAACAAAAGCTACTGAGCCACTCAATCGTGGGGAGTGGGAGGAAGTAGGTGAAACTAAGAAGACGAAAACATCGAGTAGCCTGTGAGACTCCACGTCCATACTTAAAGGTTAACTAATGCATATTCAGCTACTTAGAGGTTTGTAGACCGGCATCCAGCAATGATTATCTGATGATTATAGACTTTACTGTGGTCGCCGTTGATCTTAGATTATATTCTCCATAATGTACAGTACCGAAACTTCGTAACTCTATAATAAAATAAAGAAATCGGTGCAAAGCCTAATATAAATATTATGGTACTGACCTTGTAAACGCCGAAAATAAGCAGGCTACACGCCACCAGGCCCAAAGCGCTGCAAGCTAGCAGTGTGATGTTCAGGGATACCGTTACTGTAAGAATAAAATACAATTCAGTAACAAGAACAAGAATATAAACAATTATTCATCTAAGCATGTTAATAATATAAGCAGTGCTCAATACTTGAGGCGCATTAAAAGTTTCCGGAATGAACAATAATAAAAAAATACGAGGACTGGTCAAAAATTTGTTTATTGTTTAACAGAATATTCTCCTTTAGCTTCAATGTAACTTACGAATAAATCAATTTTAAAAACATTTATGCCACTGCACACAGGTGACCTAGGAAACATGGTCTTTATAATTTCCAACAGCCTCTTCTAGTATTGAAAATCATTGATCGCGTAAATAATTCTTGATTTTTGAAAACAGGATGAAGTCTTATGGTGGCAAGACGTTAGTGTATGCAGGATGAGCCATAATATCTACTTCTATTCTTTCAAAAATTTGTGTGTGTCTTTGGCCGGGTGGAAGCTAGCATTGTCATGGTACAAGCTGATATGGTTTTTGGTTACTCTTACGGAGTTCGTTAATAACTTTCAACACCCTAATGGTCGTGTACTAATTGTTATTTAGTGTACGATGATCCTGCAAAGTATATGTAGCCTCGTGTTCGATTTTATTGAAAAAAAAATTAAACCGCACACTATGGTTGATTTGGTTGGTGTTTCCGCTCACCTTGAAAGACCCAAATAGTCAACTACTGCTTTGTTTTGGAACAATTACCATGGCATTGCACCAAGTAAGGCTGTCTGTTTTTTAGCCGAGTTAATTTGTGAACGATCCATCGGAAACACAGTTTTAGACATACAAATGTTTTTATCCTTTTTTTTAACGTGGGGAAATAGCTTATGGATACACCACCCTCCCGCGGGAGAGTGTGGGTTATGTCCGACTCGCAAGGACTACAACCCCACGGTGTACCGTCCGACCGTAGTGTTGGGGCGGCAAGGGATCAATCTATGCTACTCCCCTTGGAGGGCCACCCTAACGGTCCGTCCGGCGGAAGGTGACCGCCGGGCTCCTACCTATAGAGAAGCAAACCGAGTAGGCGCCGGCTGCTCCCCCTCGTCCACCGAACCTGTGCAACGAGGAGATGGGACCCCGGCCCACCCTCTCCGGTCCGATTACGGCGACGGGGGGAGTTCAACGAAGCGCCGCCTCCTTCCGCCGGTTCTTCTTTGGCGGAGAGGGCACTTAGAGGATCTACCTCGCGGGCCCTCTTCGCCACCTCCTTCTGCGAGATGACCTCCTACTCACAGTCGGACAGAGTGTGTTGTGTGGTGTCCTCATCAGCGTCGCACTTATGGCGTGCGGAGGTTGGTTCCCTGCGTGCGATATGGTGCAGGTACCACCCAAAGCAACAGTGCCCGCTGAGTACATGCACTATTCGGAACGTCAGGGAGCCCCATTCTCATCCCATCCACTCCCGCAGGACCGGGTGGACGGCGTTCACTGTATAACGCCCATAGCGCGCGTCCGACAGGTCTTGCATTCACCTCTCAACCGCCACTTTCCAAATCTCCCGCCTTTTTATTTCAACTTCCCTGAGAGCCAGAAGCTCCCCGCTACGTTTCCTCGCCGCCGTGAACTTATATATGGCGGTTTTTACCCTAATTTAATCAATCCTGATTACATCTAACTCACGTCTATGTCTACGGATGACCTAATCTCAAGGTAGGTCACTTGTCTATCTGCTTCGATCATATGGCGTAAAGTATCAATGTTTTAATTGTCCACAGCTGTACAATCATTACGAAATTCGACACAAAGATTAACACGACTGCGTTGTAATTCTATAAACCAGGTATAAACAGTCGACTCACATGGTGCTTCATTGCCAAAAGCAGTTTGAAGGGAAGCAACACTCTGCTGAGGCTTCAATTTAGACTTAAAATCATAGCAAATCATACTATGAATATTTTCACTAGTTAAAGCCATGGTAACGTACATAGGAATTATTTAAAATGGCGCCAAAATATAAAAACAAGTGACAAGTAGATGAAACAAACTGCATTTTAATTAAAACCAAGGAGTTCCGTTTTCAAATGTCGTAATTCGTTTTTATATATTCTTAACGTAAGTGGCCAGTTCCGGATATTTTTAGTGCGCCCGACTTATGTATTCTAAAATTAAATGTTTTAAATAAATTAAGCATACTAAAAATGCATTATTGTGGGTGCAATATCTTTTTCATTTATGCTACTGTGTATTTCAAGGCTCGTTAATGTGACCATCACATAATAATATGTACCATCAAATAATATGCCCAGGAGAATCCAGAATATTATAAATATATACGGATAATATTTTTATGACATAAAATCTAAATGAAATATTACACTATTGCGCTTAAATTCATTATTTTATTAAATAATAGAAGGGACCATCTATAAATTAAGTCAACAAAATACGAAATCATGTGCCAAGGGTGCACGAGTTATAGGCTTCATGACGTTACATCGACTCAATTGATTTTAACAAACATTTGACTATTCAATTTTATTTCTATGTATATCACTAGCTGACTGGGTGTATGTGTGTGTGTGTTTCCATAAACAATACATTTACCTACAACACATTATTCTGGCAATTTATAGAATCGCATTTCCATTGTCAGATGACATACTAAATTAATAAGTTGGCAATTAATACAAATACAATTCTTTTTATTCCTGAAATTATTTACAAAATATTTGCCATAACTATGGCCTCAAACTAGGCAATTCTTGTCTCATCGAAGCCTAATACCTGATTACAGATTGACTTTATTGATGGAGGCGCATAATAAATTAAAAATATAAGTAAATTAGATTTTAAGAAAATTAAAGTTATGAAAAAAATTATACATAAAATCGTTTTAATAATGAAATAAACTTAAATAAATGTTAAAGTGTGATATTGTGTGTAAAAGTGAGTGAGTGTATGTATAAATATAAAGTATTGCAAATGAAACTTCAATTGCAACGAAAAAGTATAATATGCTATTTATTATTGATTTCATGACGAAATATTTTCAATAAAGAAATATTTAGTTGATTGTGGTGGAGCTGTTTACTTTTAATAATTTACATAATTACAATTTCAAAGTGTTTGACGTCATATTAGGGTAGAATAATCGTACAAATGTGGACTACAACTAGGACAGGATGTCTTCAAAAAACGTGAAATAATCTTTTGTGTATTTTATGGATGACCTCTAATTTTATAACTACTGAAAAGTATAACTAAATAACGCGGTATTAAATAATATTTCTCAACTTGAGAGTCGCGTCAAGAACGTGGAAGCTTCAATTTAAAAAAAAATAGAATTCCAAACATCTCCTAAATATTTTAAGCTTAAAAAAAGTGTTGTTAGCTAATGAAATATAACAAACTGACCAAAATCAAAAAATTACTCTTTTTTAATAATCTGTACGCGTGAGAATGCGTTCGTTGAAATATGTAAGTAGTTTATAATTAAAAAAAGGATTCAATATACGTCACGATCTTGAAAAAAACATTGTCGCCTTATTAGTAGACCGTGTAGAATTTGAAGAAATGTAGTGAGAATTTGTCAGTACAACCTCAACTTTTCACCTCCTTCAATTCACCTCCTTTCTACTTAAAGAGGTGAATTTTCTATTTTTTAATGCGTTTACAGTTTTCTTTGTTTTTTAGCTATTCAGTGAGGCACTACACTAAAAAGCTTAACATAAACAGGTTAGAGTGAGTGTATTTTTATTCGAAACGTTAATTTTTAATACCATTGCATTTTTAGTTATTATTACCTCTGCCTAAACTGTGAACTGAGAAAACTAGAGAACTGCCTAGTTCTCGTTCTCGCCCTCGTTAAAATATTACACCTGAGGTAACACACATGTAACTCGATCAATATCAGAAGCAAACGGTTTTCCAGTTCATTAGGTTTGTTCTCCATAAACATAGAGTTTGAATTTAAATTTATAAAAAAAACAATAGTTTTTATCAATCTAAATAAATAAATAAAACACAAAAGTTAAACAGGTATTAATTAATTAATCTATACTAATTTATAAAGCTGAAGAGTTTGTTTGTTTGGTTGAACGCTACGATCTCAGGAACTACCAGTCCGATTTGAGAAAGTCTTTCGGTTTTAGATAGCTCATTTATCGAGGAAGGCTTTAGGCTATATATAATTACGCTAAGACCAATAGAAGCAGAGCACCAATGAAGAATGTTTCAAAATCGGGCACTTTTTTTGTTTTTGAGCGATTACGTTATTATTATATACGTTGCCATGGTAACGTGGTAAGTAGTAGTTATAATATTCGTCCAATAGGACAGGCGAAGGAAATAATCCATACTGCCAATTCTGAAGATATGTGGTAAGTATTAATGCTAACATTTTCAAAGTTTATTTTGTTTTCCTATTCAAATAGTTCATAGGCGAAGGAATTAACCCATACTGCCAATTCTGAAGTTATGTGGTAAGTATCAAAGCTAACATTTTCAAAGTTTATTTTGTTTTCCTATTCAAATAGTTCATACTACTTTTATTTCCAATTTTTTATTTGTTCTCTATTACGTATTATAAAAATATAAAGTTTGTGTATGTACAATTAAAATAACAACTTTTTGATGAATGGATATGGCTACAAATGACCAAAACAAAACTTTTTTATACTTTGTCTATATTTTTATATTATTATATTTTGTCTGTTTGTTTGTTTGTTCTGGATAATCTCCAAAACGAGTTACATTTGAGTTACATGTTACAGTAAATGGCGTTCGTATCGTAGTTACAAATGTTTTTGAAAAAGTGTTTCTGTAATGTATACACCCACTCACAATTTTACATTTCTTTAATAAATTTTTAAAAAGCGCGTGCGGAGCCGCGGGTAACAGCTAGTATCATATAATTAGGATTCGTATCATGAACATTACGTACATAAATATATTTTAAAGTTGAAGGTCGATTCTACTGCTATATTTGATATAGCTGTGGTCGCGACTTCGTCCGCGTGCAACCTGACGTACAAAACAGTGACTAATAAAGTCATCTAAGTGTATTAAGACTCTCGTACTTAAGTCGCATAGCCAATAAAATTACAATAACTTTTGATATACCGAACCAATTTGAATGAAACAAAGAATAAATGTTACTCGAATAAGCAGAAGTTGCTTTATGATATTCTTAAAAAGGTTTTGTTATTAACGCAGTACTTTAGCAGTGATGCGTGTTCAAACAAACAAACAGACAGACAGACATTTCCAAAAATGATTGTAATGTATTTTATTATTTATTCCTAGATAATTGTCAATTTTTTTTACATTTTTTATACAAAAATCTAATAAGTATAGACACGTTAGATTTACATTCTAAATATATGTATGGATACTGGAAATATTGTTATATAGTATTTTTACTACTACTATTTTTATATTATGTTACTCGTTTTGCAGAAATTCTAAAGGAAATCTATTCTTAGCGGGCTTTCTACATATCTTTAGAATCCATAACAGGACACATTTACGCATAGCTTTAGTTTTTTTTACTGTTGGTCTGTCTGTTCGTTTATTCGTGCACTACTCAGAAAGTAATATAATCAATTAATGAAATGTTATATGCGTGATATTTTTATCAAATTTTCAGACAACAATTCACTGAATCTTTCGACTCTTGGAAGTTGAGCGTTATAAAATAAAATAAAATTGTTTACGAATAAAGGATTTTCTATTTTACAGTTCTCGTAATTGGATTAAATTTAAATTTCCTATAGAATGATTACTAAGTTTGAACTTTAAATTATATTGCATTGCAACTGAGTTTTAGCTAGAAATTCTTGTTAGTATTTTTAGGTATTCGATTACTCAGAAAGGTGAGAGCTTTTTGTTCACACGATTCCCTTAATACAACAAACGACGTATTAGTTTGAATTCAAAACGTGTTCAGAGTCAGAAACATTGCTAAACGAATGACCAAAACACCAACGTTGAATTTTATTGCACCGGCGTTTGTGATTCTAATTTTCACACGAATGTACACCTAACTGAATATAATAAAAAAATAATTAAAAAAAATAATACTAAAATAAAAAAATATAATACTATCAAATATATATGTTAGTCTTTTTTTAAATGTCGTTATAACAATTAGTTAATACATTCCAAGTACTAAATCGAAACAACTAAATACTATTATGTTTAATTTTTGGATACTTTGTTAGTTTATTTACAAATTTATAATGAATAGGTATTTGGCAGGTGCCGTAATTTTCAACACAGTTTATATTTTATCATGAAACAAACCGTGGTGTTGGTAAAATCTTATAAATTTTATAGTCCACAAATGTATGATATTAACACATGTTGTTTATAATAATAATGATTTAACGAAATATTTATTATATAGCGTTAGATCATCACGTTCGGTCAAAACATAAACGTAAGTTTAAAAGTAATTTACATACATTATTTTTAAAAAAATGTTAGAGATAGTTAGTATAAATTTGTATCTATACAAATGGATGTTGGTTTACAAAACATTATATAGTTAATCGGTCACCATATAAGATGGTACCCCAGTGTGTTTCATGGAGAAAGTGCTACTGCTAGTGCTATGTATTGTAGGTGCCAAAGTGCTATTTATTTTTATATATTTAGCTACAACATGACAAATCAACTTTTATAACATTCATTTCAACCGATCCATATCAAAATTGATATGTATTTAAACAAGAAGAATACATAAAATAATAATAAATGTGTACGGAACCACGGGTATAAATGATATATATATATACCAAGCCCGGCGGACGTTATCGTGATAATAAAAATAACCTTGTCAAATTATATATGTAAACCTCCTCATGAATCGCTTTATCTACTGGTGAAAACCGCATGAAAATCCGTTCAGTAGTTTTCGAGTTTATCGCTAACAGACAGACAGACAGACGTGGCAGAGGATTTTTTTAAATAATATTTAGTGAAGTTATATCTCAGATTCTCTACTACTATCAAGGTAAATTTGTTTATCTCTAATACTAGCGAGTACGTAAATATATTAGAAACAATTAAACTTTATAGTTTGTAGGTCGTTCACAAACACTTCTTGTGTTTGTATTGATCTCAGTAAAGGCGTATGTACAGTATCTTCCGATACGAGCACTATAAGATGAACTAGACGGATCTCTATATAAAGTAATTGAATCTGGTGAGAGAATGTTAACTTGTCACAAATTATCGGGTAAAAAATATAATTTTACTTGTTAATCCCACGCCATTGAAATCAGCTTGGCTTTGTCCTTAAATTTTGTTAAATTATAAGACTTTTTGATAAGTTTCAGTAATATGCTTTGTATATTTAATATATTAAGTTTTAACGTGTTTACTTGTATAAGGTCTTCTCAAAACCTGCCTGGAGCAGGGTCGGGGTTTCGTCACAAAAAAAAAATCGGTCGACTAGCCCTGTTCCAGGATGTGGAGAACCTCCGGGACTCGCTAGCTGTGTATTAATCCTTTGTGCTGCTCGGCGAAGTCAGCAAGCCCTTCGAAAGCGTTATTGCAGACCGTCTTGTCAGTCACCTAATGCACGCGAAGCAAAACTTGGTAGTTTGGTAGTAAACACTTTTGGTTTCAGAAGAGGGTGCTCCACAATTAACACGATTGCTCAAGTAAGGAACCTGGTGGAAGTGGCTATTATATAAGACGAATAGTGATAATGATTTTTCTAGACATCGCTGACCCTTTCAACATCTGGACTGGACCTGTATTAGATAGGTACTTCGATATCATGGGTATCATCATGGGTATGAATTTACCTCCACTATATCGTTGAAGTGTACTTTCTTAAGGTGTAGATTACCTTCTTAGGTAAGGGTGGAATGTCATGGTCAAACTTCGCATAAGGTTTTCCAAGGGCGTTAGGTTCCGACTCCCTGCTATAGTAGAACAGTGGATAAGACTGGTTGTTGCGCTATATATTTCTCCATTGCCTTAATGTCGTCTGACATGTTGGCAGCATATTGGTCACGTCGAAAGGTAAGTCGCTATGTAAAGTTACGATATGCGCCATAACTGAGGTGGCACATGTCGTTAATGTAATCTGGCTTCTGGTGATAGAATTGGCGATTTACGAGTCCGAGGTTTTGTATTTCATGGGCCTGGAAGTGTACCACTGAGAGGATCCTAGATCATCTGCCATCGTTACTGGAATCGAAGGTTCTATATGCGCACCCATAGGACCCAATGTTGTTTTTTTAGTCAACATACAGAGAATGATGGGCATCGCAGCAGTTCGAGAGTATTGCACAATCTCTTTCAAAGTGGCTTCTCTATTGCTTGGATCTCTACCATATGATCTGGAGGTGAGATCTCTTTCGTCACTGTACAGGTGAAGCCCCTGCTAGACTTGGTGTAACACCTCCCTAATTGCCTGCCTTACCAAATTGAAAAATTGACGCTTCACCAATTCCAAATCAAGATAGATTAGAACACACGACTCAAGCAACTCATTCAACATACCCAAGTCGACCGTTGTAATTATCGAGGCCATTAGGCTTTATCTGGCAGCCTGGTTAAGATGACGACATAGCCTCATAACCACCCGGCTAACGTGTTTTTGTTTGTTTTTGAAAGCCCAATCACCAGCCAAAAAGTGGTAAATAAATACAAAGAGTTGGAACTTCGACGGGATTTAGACAGTAAGAGTCCGGTATAATCTATTCACTGCTGCCCGGCAGAGGGTGAAGAAGCAGAAGATCATCTCGCGTTAAAAAAAAGGGGAGTCCTATTATTTATACTAAAACAGACAGACAGACTAGATATCTATAATAAGACGGATTTAACATACTTACGTTCACAATTAGTACGGACATCCACCGACGGTAAAGTTACCTTTTTTTTTAAAATTGCAAACATTGAGTATAATTTAAATAGTTGAATGTATTAATATGAAAAAAGTACTAGCAATTTAATTACAGCATAAAGTCTAACGAAATCTAACTTTTCAGAGTCCGAAGAGTAGTTTCAGAAATAACTTCCTACAAATAAACAAATTTATATCACAAATTTGATTTTTTTAACCTTTCTAGTAGTAGCATGATTATACGGTTTTTATCTAACTTGAATTAAATCGACATTGATATTTGCGAACAGATTATAATATCATCATTACATAGTATAAAACAAACTCCCCTACCGCGTCTGTCTGATTGTCTGTTCGCAATAAAGTCAAAAACTACTGAACGGATTTTCATGCGGTTTTCAACAGTGGATAGAGTGATTCATGAGGAATGTTGTAGTATATACATATTTTTATAATCAATGCGGGACAACGTCTGCCGGGCCCGCTAGTAATTAATGTTACAAGTATTATAAGTATAAAAATATAACTCCCTATTGCTTATTATGTAGAGGCTGTAATGAATTTAAGGTATAGAAGCCATAATATAGTAGGGAACTGGATATTTTTTTATCGCTATGCGAAGCGATGATGGCTCATGGATGACGTTTTTGGACACCCTGTCGATCAATGTAGGTTTAAATCCGGCGAGACTTCGTTGACAGAAAAGATCTTGATGAAATCATAGTATGGCAGTTGAACTTTTTTAATATCAGCATAGTTAGTTACAATTCTCAATTTGAAAGTTCCCAAAAACAATCGGAAAACCGGTATTTTTAATGGTGGTAGAGCCACGCTGAAACTATTACTGGTTTCAGCATGAATGGGTTGGCTCGCCCGGGGTAGTACCACCCTCTCATAGAAAACCGACGTGAAGTAACAGTGCTTGGCATGCGTTCGGTAAGTGAGAGTACCGGAGGACCACCTCCCCTCCCCTCTCCTCCTCTCCCCTAATCCTTTCCTCCCAAAGCGTGGCAGCGCACTTGCGACTCCTCTGGTGTTGTTAGTGTCCATGGACGGTGGTGATCACTTAACAGCAGGTGACGCAACTGTTCGTTTGCCAGTTATGACATAAAAAAAAAGTATTTTAGCTGCACTTAAAAGCTAGTCCTCCCCAAAGCTACGCATGTTCAGGCAGTGTTCTAGTTTACATCCTCATTTACCACTAGGTTATATTGACATCAAGCGTTAAAAACTTAAATAAAAAAGCGGACAAGAAAGCATTGGCCGTATTTACGTTCTTTCTCAAATGTATTCGACTTACAGTTAATATAGCTTGAATCCCAAATTTTCTTATTTTATTCTTTTCATCATCATCAGCCTGTAAAAGACCCACTGAGGAGACATAGGCCTTTTCCCGAGGGAAGGTATGGGCATAATCACCAAGCCAGCACACCATGTATTGGCGATTTCAAACTCTGAGAAATCTACATTCCCATATTTTCCCACATACGGAGGTAATACAATCAGTCAATCCCAAAGAGGGTTGATGTCAGGTAGGCGGCCGATCGTAAAAATTAAGCCAAATCATATACCACAAGATGATAAACATGTTGTACCGACCCTACTTATGTGGGATAAGGGTAAAAAAAAGAACAAGCAGTACTACAAGAATATTTATGAGTTTTGCCAGATTTCCTCACGATATTTTTATTCACCGCCAGCCGATAGTGTTATCACTTTAAATTATTACGCGAATTGAGAAAAAATCGTTGGTACATGCTGGGGTTCGAACCTGAGGCATCGGGTTGATATTCGACCGGTTAAATCACTCGACCACAAATCATAGCCTAAGAAGATCAAAATTGTTTTAGAAATAAATGTTTGACCTTAGGAAAAGCAAAATTTCACTAGGGTAAATGATGAATTCATAAATAATTCCCGGACCGAAAAGTCTTTGCAGGGTGTGGTTAATATGTTACTAGCAACGAATATATCAAGTCCTATATACCTGGTGTGATTAGTTATTAGCAATTTAAAGCTATTATCATCTCAAAATCATAGCCTAAGAAGATCAAAATTGTTTTAGAAATAAATGTTTGACCTTAGGAAAAGCAAAATTCCACTAGGGTAAATGATGAAATCATAAATAATTCCAGGACCGAAAAGTCTTTGAAGAGTGTGGTTAATATGTTGCTAGCGACGAATATATCAAGTCCTATATACCTGATGTGATTAGTTATTAGCCATTTAAAGCTATTATTATCTCAAAATCATAGCCTAAGAAGATTATCAAAATTGTTTTAGAAATAAATGTTTGACCTTAGGAAAAGCAAAATTCCACTAGGGTAAATGAAGAAATCATAAATAATTCCCGAACCGAAAAGTCTTTGAAGAGTGTGGTTAATATATTGCTAGCGACGAATATATCAAGTCCTATATACCTGATGTGATGAGTTATTAGCCATTTAAAGTTATTATTATCTCAAAATCATAGCCTAAGAAGATTATAAAAATTGTTTTAGAAATAAATGTTTGACCTTAGGAAAAGCAAAGTTCCACTAGGGTAAATGATGTAATCTTAAATAATTCCCGAAGCGAAAAGTCTTTGAAGAGCGTGGTTAATATTTTTGCAAATACCAATTGCTATAATTTCCGCGGCGTTACAAAAGATCTCATTTACTTTAAAAATATTTAGAAAATTCTGCAGGGATGTTCTGCTAACTAAAATATACAACGGATTAGTTAATTATAGTGCATAGATAATAAAAAACAAAATAGAAAGTTACGAAATCTATTATGACCCATGAAAGCCCTTTTTTTAATATCCCAAGGACGGTTGATGACAGGCCGGCGGCCGATCATAAAAATTAAGCCAAATCATATACTACAACATGACAAACATGTTGTACCGACACTACTTATGTGGGATAAGGGTAAGAAGAAGAAGGAGAAAGCCCATGTTTTTATACACACACAGGCATATATATACACATACACTATACAAAAGGATAGACGGGAGTCATTGAACAATTGGAGCTACCCGTTACTCATCAGCACAGCTATCGATCAAATGACGATCGTAATCGATGGACGGAGTCATAACCCTTACCATTGAGGTTAACGACTGAGAGAGAAATACTATATATTTGCTGACATGATAAGAGAATATCAACACACATATAAACACAGTCTGCCCTGCATTTAATTATACGTGTAAAGTAGCGTGAACTAAAACAATAAGATAGTTCGCGAGGCTATTCGCTTGGCAATTATTAGGATTTTGTAAGAAAACTTCGCTTGCTTATTAAATACCTAGAGCTGAGACGCCTGCATGGTACGGATCGCTTCGATTGCTTCCGAAAAGTTTAATTAATGCTTCCGGTTATTCAGTATAGACGTTAAAATATAGATGTATAAGCACAAAACACAGTCTTACGAGACAATAATCCATATGAGATGAGCATATGGGTTCATATTTAGACACTAGCTTCTGCCCGCGTTTTCATCGTGGAATAGTTTCTTTGGGCTAATACGCAGCGGAAGCTCTTAAAAGGAAAAAAAAAGATTTTGAAACATACTTCATTGGTTCTCCGCTCCTTTTCTTAGTGTGGTGAGGAGCTTATAGCCTTCCTCGATAAATGAGCTATATAACACTGAGAGAATTCTTCAAATCAGACCTATAGTTCCTGAGATTAGCGCGCTCAAAAAAAAGCGCCAACCAAACAAACAAACCCACCAGCTTTATAATATTTGTATTGATAAAATATGTATTATGCAACAATACACGGTCATACATTATTTTATTGTCTTTTACTCGAGTATTATGATTAAAAGATTAGTAATTTATTCATAGTTACTTACTTGGAGTTATCTTATCGGGTTCGAGAAAGCTTTCAGACTCCGGTTCGGTCATGTTTCCGTTAAAATATCGATGTTCCATCTCGACGAAATGGCCCATTGTCACAATTGTTATAGCAAAGTAGACCTTAAACAAAAAATAATAGAAGATTTTATTCGTTATATTAAACATTTTATTTGATGAAAATAAATATTTATTTATTAATTCACAATAGAAATAACATCAGTAAGTATTTGTTAATTAGGTAGATTAAGATTTTAATTTCATATTTTGATAAGGTGTCAATAAATAAAAATTAGGATTTTTGATATTATAAGTTTCAAATGATTAACGCTACATTTTCAGAAATGCCGCATAAAATTATCAAATTAGATTCAAAGTAGGCGGCATAAAGATAAAAGTAAAAAGGTTACGAGGTACCAAAATTAATATACGGTTTAAATTCATAGGGAGGCAAAGAGAATAAATATCATTTACAATTTAGAAGTAAGAATTTGTAACATGCAATTTACAGTGAGAAATTGGTAGTTAACTAATACTTAACTGTAAAGTTGAACCTTCACGTTCCTATTAACGTCTCAATTACTCAATTAGCAAAGGTTCAAACTATATTCGATACGGAAATGGTATTGCAATCAAGTTATTATTGCGGATATATTTGCTTTACTACTATTTAATTATTAAAACGGTTTCCGTAATGATTCAATGTTTTTTATTTTTTGTATAGAAATCTCTCTATTTTATCTTTATTCTTTAATTTTAGATAGAAGTCTGAATTGTATTAATAAAATTATTTTAATAAGACAAATATTTATAAATATGGATAGTTTTTTAAAATAACATTCTTAGTCATCAGGAGGAACTCGGACTCGATAAAGTTTAAGTGCAAAGTAATATACATATGATTGTGTAGTAATACTTTTTTTTAACAGACTATGCTATTGACCTAGCAAGGTCTTAACTGCTTCACCGGACTACTAAGGCGAGCACTTAAGGCACTCAGCCGATTTTATTTGAAAACTCGCTCAAGGGTGCATGACACACCTCGGCTTGGGCTGTTGCCTGATACATGCAATTCGCGACCTATCTGAGCTAAGCTAAGCTAACTATTCATACATATATGAGTTGTTGAAACATATATGTATACGAAGCATACATACCTCAACAACTCTTATACATATTTCGTATCGGATAATTTTCTAAACTATTTCAGTTTTATAAGGGAAAAAAATAAAACCCTTCCACTTGCATGTGTAAGTGTGTATATGTGCACGTGTGTGGAGGTGATAAGTGTAATGTTGTCGCAGTAATGTAAGATTTTGTGTCACTGTATCGCGCGAGCAGCGCACTCAAGGGCTCCACGCCGAGGGAACGGACTTAGACTTGAGCCGCTGCCGAGGGGGGCCTAATCTGGCCTAATAAGGCTTGAAGTGATGATGTCTCAGTAGCTACTGTGCTCAAACATCTCATCCATAGATGCAGGTTCAAATCCTTGCGAATGAGCTGAATCTTTCAGATAAAGAATACATCTTGATGACAGTATTATGGTATGACTTTTTCTAAATCCTCATTTTTTTTTTCTCCATGGGGGAATCCCTAACGGATATCCATCTCGCCGGGCAGCAGAGGATAGATATGCCCGAGTCGCACGGACTAAAACCCCATGGTACCTTCTTACACCTTTTAGCCGGAGGAGCAGGGACTGTCTAATCGACACTACATCTGCTCCTCCAACAGGTGTTGTCCCCTCCTAAGGGACCCAAACTGCGGCCTGAGGGGTCAAGATGGTGGACCCCTCAAGGGGAAATGGGTGTTACTCCCCCTAACGAACTGTGGGAGCATCAGCATAATGCACCTCCACCACATGGACCTGTGCTAAATGACATTCTAAATTCTCCTAGCTAGCTACCACCCTAAAGTTGAAAATCTGTCACCAAGTACCTATAGGTGTACTCCAGCAACTAGACTTGAGCCACCCAGTCTACCTTTAGGTTCAGCGTATTACACTTTTTTTATATATCATAGGAGGCAAACGAACAGGCTGGTCGGGTCACCTGATGTTTTTTTTTTTTTATTGTTGCACGGCAAAATGACTGCACTATGCCTGATGGTAAGCACAGTACAATCCAAAAACAATGGCAACCATCGAGTGACACAATATCCATCGCTGGTCGCCGCTGTCATGCCGGCCTGCGAAGAGCTGGATATGCACAGGCTGATCCCGAAACGCGACCCGCAGAAGCGAATCACTATGACGGGCTTTTTCGCCATGTACATGGTGGTTGCGACCCAGTCGGGCTGTAAAACCCTACCGTTTTCGCCATTGCCTCGTTCGTTTTCAGCAGGGTGCACCATGTGCAGGTGAGGTTGGCTTGGATGTCTCAAGTCTTAGATGTTATTCGACACCCCAAAAGTGATCACCGCCGTCCATAAACTCTAGCAACACCGGGGGAGTCGCAAGTGCGTTGCCAGCCTTTTTGGGGGCAATGAGGGAGGGGGAGGAGGGAGGGAAGAGGGGAGGTGGTCCTCGGGCGCTCTCACTGACCGAGATCATAGACCACATTGTCATTTAACATTACGTAACATTGTGATCAAATGTTTAAACCTATAAATAATATAAAAGCTTAAAGTTGGTCAACACAACTTCACGACTTACAAAGAAATAAATATTTATACAGTCACAGAAAAAAGAATTAAAAAACAATCAAGCTTGTAAATTATTACCATTGTATAGATTGCTGAAGCGTAACATCCTTGCCTGAGGCTGCGCCAGCAGCAGCAGGACTGTATAATCGACATTTTCCCTTGTCAGTTCTCTGAGGACAAAAAAAAAACATTTTTATTTCTTCATCTTACTTTATTTCGGTTTACGGTTCGCGTAACACATTTCCTATATAATGAACTAACTTATGGTACCAACGAATTTTGTTAGTAATTTGTATTCCAACTACTGTATTATATTTTTTAAACTATATATATAAAATATTGCGACAGAATCTACCGACAGTCATTTCGTGAAGAATAGTGAAGACTAATAGGGATCTTTACCCGACTGGATCGCGATCACCATACATATAATAAATACATAGAGTAAAAGTGACTCTATTTAGTTTGTTGTGTTTCGAAATAAGCTAGTGTTTTGTCCAGGTACTTGCTTACAGGCCGACATGACAAATCAAATAAAATATAAATTTAAGCCTTGAAAAGGCGCGTCAAAAATTACCACCGGTTCGGAAAACAACCCAGTCGTCTTAAAGAACCGGCCAGAAACCCGATCTAGTTTATCTTTTAATTTTTTTTTTTTATTGTATCACGGCAAAACGCCTGGTAGTAAGCACAGTACAATCCAAAAACACTGGCGACCACCGAGAGAGAAAGTACCCATCGCCGGTCGCCGCTGTCATGCCGGCCTGCGAAAAGGTGGATATGAATAGCCTGCTCGCCTGGTTGCGACCAAGTCGGGCTGTAAAATCCTATCACCCCACTTTCACCATTGCCTCGTTCGTTATTCAGGAGGGTGCACGACGTGCAGGTGAACTTGCCTTGGGTGTTTCAAGTCTTTAATCGTACATTTTTATAACAATGTGGTATATTTATTGTAACTATATATTATTAAAATCCGCTCGACATGGTGCTTGAACTTTCTATCCGGTAAATCGGTTATGTTGGGCATTTGTTTATTACCTACAATTTATTAAAACTAGATCTTATAATTTTTTGCGAACGAACATTAAATTATCAATAATGTATTGGGAGAGCGAGGTTTGACTAAGGATTGTAGTTTTTCGATAATCACCATTGTTTTTACTTTTACCGTACTTACCATCAGACACGATACAGTCACTTTGTGGTACCATAATAGAAAAAGTAACCTAAAGTAATAAAACACATTATATAACCTGACTAGAGAATGCACCTACAATTAAGAAAAAGTATTACATATTTAATTAAGTACCATGATTTTCGTTTCACCAACATTCTAACACACAGAGAGAAACGTTCACTTTTATAATATGTAAAAAGAATAATTACTTTTTATTTTATTTAACAAGGTATGTTTTATGCAATCCACTACTTACAAAATTATCAACAACTTAGACACTTAATTTATAAAAACATAGTAATGTTAAGTGTTAACTAACAACTTTAAATAATACAAAAATAATTACCAAGTAATTATTCTGATTATTATTATATAATTTTGTTCAAATCTTTAATAATGCTATCTTATGCTAATTATACCTTTTCGGAATCCCGGCTTTTGTAAGAGCCGGTTGTGATTAATTGACTCAAGACATCGATATATCAAATAAAATACGAGTGTATTATAAAAATAAAAAATTACAGTACATTTGCTTTTACAAAATAATCCGTTGGTAACACGTTTACATGTATAGTTTAGTTTTTATAACATATTTTAAAGATTATGGTAAACTGATCTTGGATAATTTAAAAATATACCTAATAATATCATAATTTATTAAATAGTAATTATCAGATATTCGGTTAATCGCTTACAATATTGTAAGAGATGATAGTTCATGGTCACATTAGCATATATAATAATAAGATCAAAACAAATATTAATAAAGAACAAAGAGAACCTAGGTTAAAGTTTGTTCTAAGACTTTCAAAAGTATAAATACAAAAGTAATAGGACTAGGTGCAATGATTAGTGCTAAAAGCTGCAAGGGCGATCCGGAATTAATAAAACAGACAATAAACCTTTTGATTTTGACGTTCACACGTTCACTTTCACTTCACGCGACGGTCACGAACACTGTGCTTTAACATAGACGCGTACAGGATTGCGTATAATTTTTGTATTTTTATAGATAATTAGGGCAAATATTAAGCACCTATTTTTTTAAATTGACTGTATAATATAATAAAATTTAGTAATAAATATATATCTATATATATATATATATATATATATTATATATGGTATTATAAGGGTATCGTATCGACAATAAACGTGTATTGTCAGAACATAATATTAAAACAATAAATTACAACGTCTATAACCCAGAAGCGTGAAGAAATCTTTTGTTTTACGTATTATTTTAAATGAGTAGTTAAGTTTAGCAAACAATACTTGAGTGCACATATTGCGGAGTGAAGGGTTGATTGGTTTAACAAACCTACTTACATAAACTATTTCAAACTTTTTTTTTATATTATAGGGGGGCTAACGAAAAGGCGGGTCACCTGATGGTAAGTTATCACCGCCGTCCATATATACTAGCAACATCAGGGGAGTCACAAGTGCGTTGCCAGCCTGTTAAAGAATGAGAGGGGTTAGGGAAAGGTAAGGGAATTGATAAGGGAAGGTGGGCCACCGGCACTCTCACTGACCGAACGAAACGCAACAATGCAAGCACTGTTACTACACGTCGGTGTTCCTGTGAGAGGGTGGTACTACCCCAGGCGAGTCGACCCATTCATGCTGAAACCAGTGATAGCTTCAGCGTGGCTTCACCACCTACAAGTTAATTTTTAGGAGTAATTTTAAAGTAACTCCTCTGTTTTAAAGTTATATAAAACTCGATAGGAATACAATACTTTCATGAACTACAAATATCAATTACGAGTTCAACAAAACAGATCACTTCTAAGTTTTCACTCCTGACGTCTCTCGAGAAAATAGGAATAATGAAAAAATTGCATTCTTTGCAACCTTTTATTAAGGGAAATTAAAGGAACTTTGAAAGTTGGAAGAACAGAAAAAGTTTAGCTAACAACGTTCATTTTACTTTATTGTTGAATAACCTTTATTTATAAATGTGTATAACAAAGCAGATAGCTTTATTTCAGCTTTCTAATAAGCACTTAATATTAAATAAGATAGTTGGTATTGAGATATTAAAGAATCAATTTAATTTTCCACTGACAAAAATGTACTTATTGTTCCTTTTTTTAACTTTATTTACGTGGCATAATCCTACATAGAACACTCACTTTTTCGCACTCTTACCGACTAAAACCCTGGTGTACTATCTACCGCCATAACAGGACAATACGGGATCGCGAACACATTCACAACATTCCACCCTCATGTGAGGCCTCCTGCGCTAAAAAGAGATAGCCAACTACAACTCTTACTGTCTTTCAGACGACCAAACCAATGGAATGAAGGAACAAGTCCGTCGACCCATCGGTTCGGCAAGGACTTTTTATTTATTTTTTAACGTGGATGTACTCTTTATGTGTATTCATTTGCTCGGAGCAAGGGAGTACGTAAAACACCTACTGACTAAAACCCCAAGATGTACGATTAGCCGCTTTAATAGGACGACACAGGATTGCGTGACCAAGCACCGTATCGCCCCGACAGCCGGCCTAGCTAATAATGCCGAGCCTCGGCACTAGTTGCAGATAGCCTGGTATAATCCCAGTTGCCTCCCAGGTGGCTAAACCAGTGTATGAGAAGAGGAGCCCCCCAGCCCATCCTCCCTTGATTCGGTTAGGGTGATGCTGGAGAGGGTGTGGTGATGGAGAGGGAAGAACGCTTATTGGATCCTCCCTGCGTGCTCTCTCTACGGTTTCCTTCTGTGCTATCACGTCCTTACAGAAGGATGCTATTACCAATCATACCCTCTCACTGTCAAGCATGGTGCTCAGCACACTTGGCAAAGAGAAATTGCTACTGACAATAGCACTTACAGCGCGTCGTTGTTCCTTCCACGCAGCACACTCGACAAGAATATACTGCACCATATCATCCACTTATGAGAAATGGATATAGGCTCCTTGCGGGTGGTCAAACGCCTCTAACATTCTAAATAATAATGTCCAGACAGCAACTTCCCTAACCTACATCAGGAACCCTTGTTCATTCATATCCACCGCCCGAGCAATAGGCGGACGGCGTCTATGGTACGGCGATCATAGGGCGAATGCAATAGGTCCTCTGCCCGTCTCCTGAGTATATCGGCTTGCACCTGTCAACGAGGACAACAAAACTCCGCAGGAGCTGGGTAACTCCTCCCTCCTTTCAGTCAGCAGTCAGGGCTTCGGTCGCCGGCCCGAAATCCAAATTAACCTAACCAAACCTACCATTGTTGGTTTTGGTTTCTACTTTAACGCAGTACCTTTGCTGTACTAAAATAAGAAATAAATAAACAAAATTAAAATTGTAACGTTCTTTAGTTATATGGCGCTACGTATTTTTTAACTTAGAGTTATGTAAATTGGTAATAAAACTATTAATTGCATACCGTAATGTAACTATATTAATTGAAATGTGAACAATTAAACCATCAAGTAAAAGTTTTAATTGCAATCTTTTGTTGTGAATTAAATTATCCCTTGTAGCCCAACAAAATTTTGAAAACAAAACCATCAATATCTCTCTGAGATATTTGTTTGAAACAAGTATTTCGAACATTAATTTACGTCTGCCATCGCTTCAGTTCAAAGTTTACATCCGATGTTCGATGGATAAGCGTAAATTTTTTGTTTGTTTTGTAAGAATATTGCAATTATGAATATTTTTGTGCACACTATACTTTTCACTAATTTTTATAATCCAAGAAAAAAAAAGCAGCGACCATCGAGAAGTCTGCAAGCGATAAATGCTTGTCGTCGTTATGCAATCTTGCAGCCTTTTGTATGGCGATCCCGACCCAAATGAATACAGATATGTTAGTTAGATAGGATGGGTATATTTGGTTACTGCGTTTACAGTCTGATTTTAAATGCGACACGCTGAAACGTGCCGCTATGGCAGTGTTAAACTGTCCACCCGATTTGCATTAATTTTACTATCTAATGCAATTTATTTTTGAGAAACTAAATCTTAATCATTATACTACGTTTATTAGAGTTGAGTTCCCAGAAAAAAAATGTTCCCAGCTCTATTAAGCTTAATTCGCTTAAAGAGTTGTGATATCTTTGTAATTGTAAATTTTATACGATTAAAATTTTGAATGAGTTTTAAGACAGTTGTCTTATTAATTAAAAAAAACAGGGTGTGTCGTAGAGACACACGATAGAAGTGATAATTTTGTATGACATTAAAATATTTATTTAAAAAAACACAACAATAATCCAACGTCACGCGGTCAACCATCCGAGTACTGATCGCGCCCAACGTTGATTAACTTCGATGATTGCACGAGAACCGGTATTTTCAATAGTCTATCCGACACAGCGTTTATTACCTCCAACACATTTCGACACACAAAAAAGTTGCGGATCAGAATTTTGAAGCCCTCCCATAAGCAGTTTCACTTTAACAACTAAACCGGAAAACCACTAGACTTGATATTCCATACATGGAACATATCTTTTAAAGATTTTGTCTTTAACGTAAAAACGATAATACACACAAACCTCAAACTTTGTATGATTTACAAATAATAAATTTATTATTATTATTTGTAAATGATGATTATACTGAAAATTATAAAGTAAAGCAATATAAGATTCAAACAGCTAACTACCTGCGGCTCCGCACTCTTTTCTAATCAGTAATTATTTTTGCCATGTCATTTCACTTGGTGTAATTAAAATATACTTAATTAATAATTTCTAAAATTATTCTTCTCTTCTTTATACCCTTATCCCACATAAGTAGAGTCGGTACAGCATGTTTGTCATGTTATGGTATATGATTTGGCTTAATTTTTACGATCGCCCGCCTGCCTGACATCAACCCACCTTGGGATTATTTTTTTGTACTATTATACTTATGATTATTACTATAAAGTTACGTAGTCCGATGGGATCTTTTAGCCTTACAATTTTTCTGTACGCTTTAGCTTTGGTAGGCCATTTATAGTGTCTGCTTGAGGGGCACCACCGTTCCGGTTAAAAACGAAGTTCTTCAAGAGTCTATATTGCCATTTTTATGTAACAGAAAACTAGCCAACTTTAGACTTTATAAAATTATTATTGATATGAATATTAATTTAAGGAGGTAATACTTCCCGTGTACAAAGTTTCCACAAAATCGGTATAAAGAAAAAATAATTTTGTTTAATGAATACATTGTCAATTGAAAAACGGTATAAGCTTCTCGTGAACAAAATATCATAAAATTCGGTTAAGCCGTTTTTGAGTTCAATTCGGACATACAAACAAACAAAAAAATAATATTCGAGACCATTTGCTTTTATAATAGAAACCTTTCGCAAAATTTCGGGAAAAAAAAGCCACAGACAGAGTTAAAGATTTATTAACTGCCTCACTGAGCGTGTTTTATAGTCTGTATCATGGCGAGTGTTCTGAAGACTTTTTTAACCTGATCCTATCGTCTTCTTTCCACCACAGAATTACGCGGGCGGGTACGCATCTCCACAGATTCACAGTAGCAACCATCCCGACAAGAACGAAGAAGTTTGGAAACTCTTATCTTTATCCTACTGTGAAGATGTGGAATAGTCTCTCAGCCAGTGTGTTCCCTTCCTCTTACGACATGGGGTCCTTCAAACGAGGTGTGAAGAGACACTTTTGCAGGTCAGCATGATAGCGAAAATTGCCGTTGCTATCTAACACCGACAGTCTCTATTATTTATGGACTGTACAATACTTCAGGTATACATCAGGTACTGTTCAGTAATTTTGCCGAACTAGTAAAAAAGGAATATATAGACAAAAACGATCCAATGTAACTTGGGCACTCATAACAGACACCGAACATAATAAAATAAAATTCAAATTGTTTGGTTAATACCATGGCCTAAATATATTGTTCCGTGGAGCCCTTGGTGCACGAGGTCGACTCGCACTTGGCCGTTTTTTTATTTGTCACATATTTGTTACCTATTGTTACATTTGCCAATTATTTTATCGTGACATATTTTCATGTCTTCAATGTATCTTTTTAATACTTTATAGGTGTTAGGCCACAATCTCAGCTGTCGTTAAAGACAATGTGGTTGGAAATGGTAAATACACTAAACCTAGAGGGTAGGACTGACTTTGGCAACAGGTATTTGGTTTTTTTAATTATTTTTTTTTATGTCAAAAGGAGGCAAACGAACAGATGGGTCACCTGATGTTAAGTGATCACCACCGTCCATAGACACTAGCAACATCAGGGGAGTCACAAGTGCGTTGCCAGCCTGTGTATGGGGGAGGGGTAGGGAAAGGATAGGGAAAGGATAAAGGGGAAGGTAAAGGGGAAAGGAGGTGGGCCTCCGGCACTCTCACTGACCGAACGAAACGCAACAATGCAAGCATTGTTACTTCACGTCGGTGTTCTGTGAGAGGGTGGTACTACCCCGGACGAGCCGACCCATTTATGTTGAAACTAGTAATAGCTACAGCGTGGCTCTACCACCTTCAAAGATTGGTAACAGATTCGCGAGTGAAGGTGCAACAGAAATTTTAACTCGAGGTTGTTAGCTAGCCAGGAGGATATAGTAAAAAACCAATTTAAAAAAAAGAAACCTATGATGTACGCACACTTTTAATGTATGCCACCCATGTGAAGCCGGGGTAAAGAAAAAACGTAATTGGATAATGAATCAATCTAAGTAGCAATGAAGTAATGTTATTTTTTACTTTACCTTAAGTACTGTATCATCAGTAAATATAAATGACTAAGCGCAATAACATGTCTCATATTTTTGAAGTATGTTTGTAATGTTTATATATAATACACAAACGTTTTCCAACTACTTTATTTATTTATACACACATTTGTTATATATAGTAAAACTTACACGATACGCGCGCACTTACGTGGATGAAACACAATTCTAAACACGCGAGACGTTCGAACCTCTGAGTGACCAACAATTCTGTTACCAGTGGTTCCGAAACCACAAGCATATAACCTAATTCTAAAATCGATTACACGTGTAGACAGCAATACGAATTATTCGGTGTCTCGTACAACTTATGTAATATTAAACTATTGCTTTGGTGTATCTATAACTGCAAACGAAAAGTTTTATTATTATTAGATATTCATTTATATATAAAAGAACAGGTTTTTCAAAATTCAACTTCTAAGAAAAACAGGGTTTCAAAAATCAGACTAACCTTTGTATATGTTCAAAGAGATACATACGTTTTTTCAAAAACATCAACCCATAACGGGATGAGCAGGCTAGAAAAATTGTTATGGGAAATAATTTTTTTTTAATGTAGCATTGTGTTTTCCAAAATTTTAACTGTATTGGAAGTTAAGTTGGGTCTCAAAAAAGTTGGGGAAATAATTTTAGAACGCATTAATATTTCTCGACACAGATTTCTTCTATGTGGTTCGTTCTAGATTCACTTCTAATAGCAGCCTGGCATTTCTAGCATTAAATAGTACAGCAATCAATGTACTCCATCAACTATGCAATTTATTTAATTCTAGGAAATTTTGTAACTAAATTTATACTGTACGCTTTGTCGAACTATCTATGTAGAAACCTTCGAACATATGAATTTTATTGAATTAAACAATTGTACAAACTTTATTATCTATTATGTATCTATCTTTATTATCCATGCCGCAGCTGGAAGCTATTTTAATATGCGGATTTAATAAGTTACCATTACAAGCACATTTATATTGTTATTCATTCGAATTTAATAAGCAATAGTTTTTGTAGAAATGTTCTTAGGCGCGTTGAGCGGTATTTATTTGGTAATTTAAACTTTTGACTCCGCGTCATGACATGCTACTAAGGGTGACCGACTGTAATACGCTTGCGTGGCTTCCGTCAGACTAGCGACACGTAATATAACGGCTGTGTATATTTTATATTGATATTTTGTACTGAGCTTGTGCAGTCCATGTTCGATTAATTAACAAAGTACATAATTATTTTTCAGAGTGCCAATAGATGTGAAAACCATACTAATAATTTCAATTTACACATTACGAAATTTAAATAATTCGTACTATAATTATTCTACAAATTTAAAAGAGGACACACAGTTATTCCATTGTTTTAAGTTCTCACTTCTCTCGGTAGTCATAAGACTGGCTCGACTTTTTTCCATACTTTAGCAACCATTTCTCACTATTAAAAATTATAACAACCGTTGTCAATTGTGTAAATATTATAAAGCGTCTTGAGTTCAGTACTCAAATGAAATAGTGACCCCCTTGTTAGAAACTTTTGAGGGAGTTTTTGTGGCACCTCAGAATTAATGTTCCGCGTTATTATTTCTACTACATTTCACTTGAATAACGCAAAATGTGACTAATATTAACCTCCATAATAAGGTGAAATAACGCAAAAATTGCAGATAAAAAATTTAAAGGCATCACATGATGTCCTTCAATTTCTAAAATAACCCCAAACCTCAACCTCAACCAATTTATAAATACATTTTATAAATCATCCATATATATATTATCAACTCATATATAGAATTAATTTTTATCTTAAAAGAATATTTGTGTTTAGTCTGCATAATATCTGAAACATATATCGCCATTTCGAGTGACAAAACACTTCTCATTACGTTGGAAGACTATCCATGCTATTCTATGAACTTTTAGATGCATGGTAAATTTAACAAAAAATCAACTGCATAATTATAATAGCGAGAGGAACGTTTAACTTTCTTTCTAAGATTCTATTGTTTTAATAGAAATGTTAATATACACCGCGACTGGCTAGTCGCTAGCAATATTTGTACAGAGTAATCATTATTCGATTCTCGTTCTAAATCTAAATCTAAATCAATTAAAAAAATAGGTACTTAATATTTGACCTAATTATCTCGAGAAACGCAAAACTGATATACACTCAACATCACGTGATTTACGCAAAAACGAACTAGTGTAATAAATTAATCATGCCCTGCCGGCCAGTCCAGCCCACGTACCGCACCTCGACCCGCGCCCCACTTGCCATTGTTCGACAGTGCGGCATTCCCACGATAAGCAGTTACGTAATGAATAACCTTGAAATGCGGCCCTTTAAAATGGTTAATTGAATCTAGGCGTGATCTACATTTAAAAGTAACGCTCCCATACGTTGGCCCAGCAGCGAAAAAGGTTCTCTTTGTTGTTTATTAGTATTTGTTTTTACATCATTATTTCATATGTTAAATGTGACCATGAACTACCACAGGATTGAAGGATCTCACCCTTTAAACATCCACCTGGTATAATATTCTATGCTATGATAGAGCTACGATTTTTGCTAAAGCTGCTACGAAGCGTTGTAACGAGATTCGCATATTTTCATACACGATATACGTGCGTTCTACAAGAATCTCGTTAACGTTGCATATGCCATCCGATTACAGTAATAGTACCATTTTCTGTTAAAGATGGGATTGCATGAAGTCTATATAATCTCCTCGAGTTCTCTTTACCCTTATCCGTTGAATATAAAGGATATTTTAAATAAGATTTCCATTTACAAGGGAAAATATACTTACGATGTTCTCAAATAGTTTAGTGTGGTTGAATTTAATAGATGGGTCATAATTTAAGAAGAAATTATTCAAGAGATGATCCTGAAAGTAAACTCCATAATTTATACGGCTACGAATACTTTAATGCCTAGTACGCCGAGGACTTATCCAAATGAAAATAAATTTCATCACGAGACCTGAAGTGTAATTATTGCATGTGATATAATTTCATAGATCAATACTATCTATATTATGTACCCTATATTGTCTAAATATAACTATATGCTCGTAGTCGATATATTAATATTATTTTTATCAAAGTGTGAGCAACAAATAAGTTTTACTGTACACAGTTACAAACTATTTCTCTATCAATAATCAGACCACAAAAACTTTTTTAGATTATTAGTTTTGTATTGCTTACATTATATTTTTAACAAGTGTGTCACCAAAAAGGTTTAATTACTTTTCCATATGCAAAAATGTATATAACTGTGGCAAAACTATTTTTAAAATATGTCTAAAAACTTTTATGCATTAATTTTTATGTTTTGTAATAGTTGTCCTGTGGCATTGCTTCCGTAAACTATAACATTGCTGTTAAGGTGTTTATTTATGAGGCTTTTAATATATTAACAATATACTTTATGAACATAATAATTAAAAAAATAATAATAGCAAGCATATACTTTCCTGACAAAATGTCATAGTATTTGTGGATTTCTTAAAAAAAAACTTTAATAACGGTACATTAATGAAGATATCGTGACAATTTATTTTTTAGATAAGGACTAAACAAGTAGAAGTACGAATCTAATTTTGCCCGCATAACGGTAGACTTTTATCATTTTATTTATCTACTCGCTTTTGTCCGCGACTTCGTCCTCGTGAAATAGTCTGTGCTAACGCTACCTTTAACTTGGGACTTTGTTTACGTAGAAGGTGTTCTTACCGTGATGATATATAGCCTATAGCCTACCTCGATAAATGAGCTATCTAACACTGAAATATTTTTTCAAACTTGACCCGTAGTTCCTGAGATTAACGCGTTCAACCAAACAAACCCTCTAGCTTTATAATATTAAGTATAGATTACTACTACTCTCGTACTTAACTCGAGCCATCATTCAAATTACAATAATTTTTGATAGAATGGACCGATTTTAATGAAACAAAGACTATGTGACTTTCTTTTTTTTATAGTAGCAAAATGACTGCACTATGACTGATGGTAAGCACAGTACAATCCAAAAACAATGGCGACCACCGAGTGACACACTATCCTTCGATGATCGCCGCTGCCATGCCGGCCTGCGAACACTTTCGAGGATATGCTTTATTTGTTTTTATTGGTAAGGTTTTATTTGTGAACCCAGTACTTTAGCAGTGATGCGTGTTCATATAAACAGACAGACAGACAGACATTTCTAAAAATTATTGAAGTGTATTTTATTACTTATTCTTAGATACCTAAAACATTTTTTTTTCGAAAATTGAAAAAGTACAGACCCGTTAGATTTGCAATCTTATTATTATGTATATATAGATAGGTATTGCACCTTTGTACCTGACCCTTTTGTACACAAAGTTACCTAAACATTGGGACTAAATCATATAACGTAAAGGCCGCTAGAATTGTTTAATTAGGTTAAGAAAATTTTGGTATGCTTGAAGTGTTTAACATTTTTAGTTTGCTTTGTCATATAAAACCGGTCACCGTAATCTAAATACGAGGATTTG
Organism: Antheraea pernyi; assembly: GCA_015888305.1. Classification (NCBI taxonomy): domain Eukaryota; kingdom Metazoa; phylum Arthropoda; class Insecta; order Lepidoptera; family Saturniidae; genus Antheraea; species Antheraea pernyi. The sequence goes on along the minus strand of MU158726.1, from coordinate 913,192 downwards.
ATTATCGCAACTGTTACCGCAAATTTTGGTTTAACTCAAGAAAGCATCTCCGTCCTGGAGTGTGCAATATAATATAGGTCCCGCATAAAAGGTAAACTTTAGAGTTAAGTGAACCTGAGTGAACGTTTACTGATGGCCACCAAGATGATGAATGAACTTTGTGACCTTGGGGGATTCGCAGCCGCAGTTAAGGATGATTCGGTAACCGAGTTTAACATCAAGTGCTGAGCTTCGTCTGGTTACGCCTCGCCTCGTTCACATACTGTTATAGTACAATATGGACATAGTTAGACTGGCACGCTTGTCCGTGTTCATTTATAAAAGAGTTCTCAAGCCTCTAAGCGAGTACGAGTATTTATACGGTTGCCTGATTATACGGTAAAATCGATGTTTTTAAATCGATTATTTTAAAATCGGAATTCAAAAAAGGAGGTTCTGTATTCAACCTGCATGTATGTATGTTGGTATGTCCGCGATTTTCATTGTTGGATGCTTATTTCTTCAGGAAATGTTTTAGTGTATGAAACAGTAGGATCTAACGAAGATCTTTGGAGATATATAATAAAACCTGTTAATATGTAACAGCAACTGACTCACGAATGCTGTAATAGTACATCTATGTATTGTTTTCAGTATTCCATAGCATAACATCATGCCTGTATATTTTTATATTACGAAATACTTTTTTAATAAATAAAAAATAAATATGTCTTAAGGATGGATTTGGCGCCAATTCCATAAAATATATAATTGTTGTAATTGGATCTGATTTAAAAAAAAATCAATGAAGGCAAAGTGTTATGTAAAATGAAGAGAATAAAATATTATTTTATACTTTTGAGTTTGTGTTATTGAAGGTGGTACATTTTTCTTTGATTTTTTTTAATAATCCTCTGAGTAAATTGTAGCAACAGAATGTCCTGTATATTATTTTATTTATTGCTTAATTTACTTGTTCCTTATATTACTCAATGTAACTAAACTAAAACCTGATCAGAAATATAAATGATTATTTAAAAAATCAGTTGCGTAGTTCTCAATGTATAGCCATAAGCACAAACAGACAGAAAAACAATCAGAAAATTTTGCTCTTTATATAATACCTTTGTAAGAATACGCAATAAAAAGGAAATACGCAAGTTCCATTGTTTCATTTTAGTGGAGATTGATATCTAGCAGTCAATTAACGAGTGGTTATGAAGACAATGATGGAATAAGCGAACGTTCTGTCGTCAGTGTTGTAATTTTGCTTAAGTAACCGAGTTATAAGAATAAGAAATTTATCGAGCTACAGTATTGCAAGCCGGTTAGAAAATTCAATTCAGCGCCAATCTCGTATTATTAAATAAGAGTAAGAGGCAACTGTTCGCCGCCAACTGGCGACAAACTTAAAGAAGCAATTTTTAACGCCAGCTTCTACGAAGTAATGTGATTTTTCCTCACTTCGGACCACTATTGTGGCTTAGCGGCTAAGAGAGAAGACTGGAAATAGTAGGTTTCATTCATGTTGTTTGTGAAAAAATAAATACTGTTGGTACGAGTATATAAAGATATTGTGCGCCGATATCAGCCCCATATCAAAAATTTAAAATATGATTAAAAGAGAAAATATTTTAGGATCATAACTTATTGTAAATTTTATTTGGATATTTTTTATAAGGGATATTTATAAGAACCCAAAAGGCACTTTGAAATATTCTACCTACAATAAGTTGGTATTTCTGGTGACGCAGTTTCTTAGTCACCGCCGATATTACTCAACAACTATAAATAATTAAATAGCCGAGAACTTTACGAGAAATAAAGCCTGTAAGAAAAAAGTTAAGTATTCGTTTGAAGAGAGTTTCATTGCTAATTTTTTTGTATTTTTGAGTCTTGGTATAATATTCCAAACTGTATATCAGTTCAAAGAGTAGGGTTATTTTTTACTGACTCTGAATATAATTTCAACATTGACTGTGGGTTTTAGTAATCATATATCAGAAAAATGAACATAATATTATGAACCTTTGCGGTTTCATTTTTATCACAACTATCTAAACATGAACACTTATGTTAATACACAGAATATAGTGTTAAATGCAATATAAGTTTGTACCTAGCTAATCGTTATTATACAACACATTCCGAAGAGCTAGGTGTCACTTACCAGTTACCTATTTATTGATAGAATAGTTACTCATAAAACTAACATTTGGCTGTTAAGTTCTACCAAGTAACCAAATATGCAACAATTAAAATCAGTGAAAACTAATCTTTAGCCAATTTTCAAATCATATGCTTCATTTGTAATAATAACTTTGAAAGGAATTTTAATCTACCATGTTATGGAAATGATGTATTATTTTTATAATCTTAGAAATCTGCGAGATTACCGTTAAAACAAACGCAGATTCTAGTCCGAGATAGCGACAATAAACCCCTTAAAGATTTATAGCCCGTTCTTAAGTTAACCTGGGCGAATAGAAACATTCAGTTCATTTTACTGAGCTTTTGAATTATTCAAAGTTATGCGTGGATTCTAATTAAACAATTCTTAAAGATTAGCAAAATTTAACTGTTTCATACTTAATCATAATACAATTGAAAATATCTTGTTTTTTGGGAAGATTGATTTATTCTGAGAGTTATTACATGAAATGTATATTAAAGTGTATAATTGATAAAATACTCTTTTGGTTAGATTTAGATTTGATATAACTCCGAGAATAGCACTTTTTTTCTGCATTAAATGTAGAGTACTTTGTAGATGTCTTTTTCTGTACCCCTCTTAACATTTATGCAAAATATCATGAAGATCGGTTGATTAGCTAAGGTGCGGCACAGTGAAAGTCTTTTTTCCCATGGGTAAATCCCTAACGGACATTCATCTCACCGGGAAGTAGAGAATAGATATGCCCGAGTCGCACGTACTAAAACCCCATGGTACTTTCGACCGGGGGAGTAGGGACTGTCTAATCGACACTACGTCTGCTCCCTCCGACAGGTGTTTTCCCTTCCTAAAGCACAGTAAAAGCCTAACAAACAAACGCACATTCGCATTTATAACTACAAATAGATGTCTTTGCCGTCTTTGTTCTGTCTTTTGCCGAATGTTAGTTGCTATTTATAAGATTATATTCAAAGGTAAGAAAATATTGTTATAGAATTTCAGAAATGCTCTTTGAAATATATTTGTCAGTACGAAATGCGCGCCACCAATTGGAATATGTTAATTGTACTATAACCACCACGCAAGTGCGAGAAATATATTTACAAAGTTTTATCGCATTCAGATGAACGGTATGACAGCTCATTAAATACGTGCAATAAACATTATTTTTTATATATTAGTAGGCTAAATGATGAAAGTAGGATTAGAAATAAATTTGAAAAAAAAAAACTATAATCCCGGCCAATTGTACCCACACTACAGCTAACATCCAACCAGGCTGAATCGCTATTGACAGACTAAGAAATTATGTATAAGAAATCAGAATGGGTAAAACAAACTAGGTCAAGTTAGTATGGCCGTGTAATTCAAACTTAAGTTAGCATTAAAAATGTATAACACAGCCGAACAAAAAGAGCCCAATACACATATTTTACCAGTTTTAAACCTACGAAGTCGAAAACTCTGTCCGCACGAAAAGAGGCCGTTATCAAGTTAAGAGTGATCCAAGTTGGTAACAATAAAAGCATAGAATATTCTAATTTGGTGCTTCAACAGCATAAATATTTCTTCAATTTTTTTTCATATATAGTCTTAACTCCTGACTATGCTAGCGTAAAATTCAACGAGCATTCTACTACTAATTAATTAAGATCTGTAACACAGAAGAACCCTTAGTTACCGTGAACTGAGCTAATTAAGTACGATCAGGCCCATATGAAAACTTCTAAAGATATATATTTTTTACTTTACTTAAATTATAATAATATTAGGGACGGCTAAAAACAATTATTGACCTTCTTAATAGCTACTATGAAAATACGAATGAGAGTATAGTAACAAGAGTCGACTTAAAATTTAAGCCCTATTACAAACTGCTTTTATTTCCCAATAAACTTTGAACGTTGAAAACGTTGAAGGATAATTGTTTTGATATTTATTGCTAGTACATCTTCCTATACAGAATTGGAAAATATCTAGATCTTATATTAATATATAATTCTAGTGTCTCCAAATTCCTAAATAGAATTTAGAAAAAAGATATCTTATGATTATTTAATAATTTTGTAGTACTTGTCAATAAATCTACAAAAAAAGGTATTTTATGACTATTTGGTCATTCAACTAGAACAAACGGTATTGAAGGTTAAAAAAATGAAGTAGAAATAATTTAAAAAATCAAGGAAGACATGTTAAGTATTCTTCTTCACTATAATTACTTAAATCACTAGTTAATTAGGAGAAATTAAAATTTTAATGAATAAATAATATAATATATAAAGCTGAAGAGATTGTTTGTTTGATTGAACGCGCTAATTTCAGCAACTAGCGGTTCGATTTGAAAAATTATTTCGGTATTAGATAGCTCATTTATCGAGGAAGGCTATATCACGCTAAGACTAATAGGAGCTGAGCCCCAATGAAAAATGATTCAAAATCGAGTATTGTTTTCCATTTGAGAGCTTTCGTTACGTCTTATACGTTGCCGTGGTAACGAGGTAAGCTTCTATCGCAAACATTTTCAAAGTTTATTTTTGTTCTCTATTCAAAAAGTTTACTCTACGTTAGTTATATTTTCAATTTTTGATCTGTAATCTATTATATATTTAAAAAATAAAGTGTGTATGTAACATTAAAATAACAACTTCTTGGTGAATAGATATGGCTACAAATATCAAAAAATATTTTTTTAAATTTTGCCGGTATGTCTGTCTGTTTGTTTCTTCCGGCTAATCTCCGAAACGGCTGGACCTATTTTCACAGGACTTTCACTAGCAGATAACTAACCTTATTTTTTTTTTTCTCGAACTTACTTGACTTAGCAAGGTCTTAACAGCTTCACTGGACTACTAAGGCGAGCGCTTAAGGCACTCAGCCGATTTAACCTTATAATGAATAACTTAGACTATTTTATTTTATTACCAGCGACTTCGTCCGCAGTGCTATATCCAAAACGTTTGGACCGATTTTTATGGGGCTTTCACTGGTAGATAGCTGACCTCATAAGAAGTATAGTCCGCGTCAAATGTTATAGCCACTCTGAATGCAGCTTTGAATTAAGCTTTGCGCATAGTACAGTCAAGAAGTTAATACAAAACAAATTCAAACTATTACCATAATAATTTAACATTGACATTTATACATCTTTGTCACGATATTATACGTACAGTATAGTACGTTTTTAATCAATTATGATTCAAGGAGATATTTTCCTATTACTACATTAAGTGGTAAGAATGTGGCAGTACAACGACCACATTACAACTTTCAAAAGATTGCGTAGAATAAAGATACGACTTCGATTGTGCCATCTTGTTAACGCTTTGACAGCTAATTTACGTAAACCTCTTTATTTTACTTATATAAAATATTATTATTATAGTATATTAATATTTTATATTATTATATTTTATATTAATATTTTAAAATATTAGAGATAAAATAAACAGATAATAAACATTGAATGATTACTGGGATAATAAAACAACAGTAAAAATTAGAAATGGACAATAGTAGACAATAGACAAAGCTAGAAACTTAACAGTTCGCCACATTAAGTATTTGTCACTTATAATTAAATCCAAATAAAATTTAATCACCTGGTTGGGGGTTTAGTTTTGGGTAATCGCGTACTTTAATTGAATGATCCGCCTTATGCAGTGTTCATTTCCATCTATGGGATATATCTTGTACCATATATGTGCAGGTATTATGCGTGTTACAATACCGTTATTGTAAATAAAATATATTCATAATCTATACTAATATTATAAAGAGGTAAAGTCTGTGATGTTGTAGGGGGTAATCTCAGGAATTACTAGTTCTAGTACTAGTTTGTAATAAGCAACGCCTTCCATAGAAACATCGTTTTTCGAAGTGAATGGGTCTTCTAATAATGACAAATACAGCGAAAATAGCAATAAAATGTAATTAACAACAACAAAATTAAATTGACTTCTGAATACAACTGTACTGCAACTAATAATGACAGGACACTTGTGTCAACGTGTGTGAAATAGGGGGCGAGATACGCGCGCGGGCGAACTTGATCCCCTTTTACCTCACTACGTCCCTCTGATACCTAAATTTGTGTTCTGCGCATCTACTTCAGAACGGCTAAAAAGTTTGACGCGGATTATAATTTAGGGTTTTTTTAGAATATCTGTTACCTGAGCCATCGTACACAGTGGAATACCCGAAATGCTTGGATTGATTTTCACGGTACTTTCAATAGCAACAAATCTTGCAAGGAGTAACTTAGATTTATTTTTGTTACACGCAATTTGCTTCGCGGTGCTATCTTCAAAATAGTTGGACTGATTTACATGTGACTTTCACTGGTAGATAGATAGTTGACTTTATAAGAAGTAGTTTAGGTTCTTTTTTAGAATAGCTGTTAGCTGTTCTGATATCATTTTACGAAGAATCAACTCGTTTAAAAGTTATTTGAGGTCAAACTTATCCATGTCGCCATCACATAACGGAGATTATTTTGAGGAAAGTTTTCGAAGTTCTTTGGAAAACGACATTGGGACATAATGTTCCAATATTTGTTAGATTCAAAAATTAAACTTAAGTAATTATTAAATTAATAAATTAGTAAACAAAATTAATTTAAATAAACTTTCAGTTCGTCAAGTTTTTATTTTTAAAGCCTTGAAACTAATACATTTAGTATTTTATTAGTATTATAAACAAAACTGCTAAATTAATAATGAATTATGACCTCGGATTACTTTTGAATGAGTTGATTCTTCAAAAAATGATATCAGAACTTTTTTGTAGAGCGTTTAATTCCCTACAAAAATATTCGATGGAAATTGCAGAACAATTTATGGTTCATTAGTTACAAAAGTCAGAAAAATTAAACATTTGTTCCTGTGTAATTCTTATAGGAAATCGAAAAGTGCGATGCGGACAACCTTAATAGTAATATTAAGGGCTCATATTTTCAGAGGCCTACTTTGGCATCTAAACGAAACATTTGAGCCTACTTCCGATTTTTTTTTTAAACGCCTTACTCTAAATGTATATATAATAAAAACAGTATCAAAACTCCAGAACGTATCTTATTCAAATAGAGTTATTAATATTATTATCGGCATAAGATCATGACCATTCGATGCAGAATTTCTTGTAGACGGTTCTAGGCTACTTATTTTTTGGAATCTATCGTCTCTTTTATTTTTTTAGTTTCAACTACTTATTTATAAATTTTATTTCTACAAGAATCGAACACTTGTTCATGACCAAGAATTCACTTCATAGGTACAAACACAATAATAGCAAATTAACCTCATTGACGTGTATGTGTTAAAATAGGTACAATTTACTAAAATTATGGTAATTTTCGGGTATGCTAACTACAGTTTCAAGTGTCAAGCGACGATGAAATTTCCTTGATCTAAGGGGTAATGTAACTTATATTACACTGTCTTAAATTAATCTTAAATAATAATTTACTGTAGGTCTTTTAAGATATAGAATTCCCTTGTACATTATTTTGATGTAGATATCTCATAAGCTTTAACCAGTATTCGCAGTGTAAGCGCCCGAAAAATATTTTTTACACCTTGATTTGAGCAGGATAGTTTTTTTTCTATTTTCATATATTATAGATAAAAACCTCTCGGAGATATTTGTCAAATGATCGTGCATACCGTATTTAAACCCATTGCATAGTTTAGAAGAATTAAGCTGTTAGTAGAATCAAGATCTATGCAAATTTTGTAGGCTTATGCCCAGTTTCGGAGATACTCGGTTGAACTACCAATAGTTATTGACTCAACAAAATAAGATACATAATAAGATAAACTGTCAAATGGTCCGTTGAGTTTTACTAAAATTTATCGTATTATTGTGTGTTCAGAAACACAATTTGTCAAGTTATCGAACCGATAACGCTATTGTACAGATAAACTACAATTAAAGTACCTCAGACACCGGGCATTATTTGACAATATTGTGTTCTTGGGTATCACACTTGATGCTAAATAACAATAGGGACCTCACATTCGAGTAATTTACAATATGAGACCTCGCGAAATATTAAGCGCCTAAGTTTCAGGAATTTGGTATCTTAACTCTGCCCTCCCAATACATTCTTGATAACTTAATATATGTCCGCAAAAACATAGATGAGCTCGATGTAGTAAAAAGCGGACAATTTTTCACATGTTTCAGTTTCAGGCTCAGTAAAATCATTAACACTTGTTTAGGTAATAGAACAGTAACCTAATAAGGTTTCAAAGCAAGTCCTAAAGCACATAATCGATTTGCAGGACAGTAAGTTCAAGCATAATGTGATGCGGGTAGCGGCCTTCATAGGGTTAAGCAATATGTGAACGATGGCGACGTCTGAAAACAACACCTTCTGCTGCAAAAAAGCTGGTAACTACAATATATTTTCGTATAAATATATAAACCAGATCGAATTTCTTGCCGGTCTCGATGACTTGGTTGTTTTCCGAACCGGTGGTAGTTTTGACGTTCATAAATGCCTTCTTAATTAACACAGGATATTTTTAACCAAGGAAAATATAAGCCTTTTAACATTTTTTATGTCATGAAATTACCATAAAAACGAAAAATCATGGAATTGACTAGAGCAATGATTTTGATCTCGAATAAGTTTTGAACCAGTCAAGTTAGCAAAAAATCACAAGACTTTTATAGAGCGTTACATTTGCTACACGAATATTCATGTATCGTTATAATCTGTTTATTAGTTCATGGCTTAAATTCATGTATCGTTATAATCTGTTTATTAGTTCATGGCTTAAAAAATCCTAAGAAATAACAGTACTTTTCCTATGTCATTTCCAATTAAAACTTAGGCTGTTATGGGGCCCGGGTTAATTATAAAATTAAGAGCTACAATTTGGCATGAATTTGTTATATATATTCAGGACTATCCTGCAGAACTAGTACGTGAAGTTTACAGATCCAGTGCCTGGACGTAAGGAAAACCGATATCGTAGCTTAAACTTTAACCATATTATTAAAAAAAAGTTAAATACATGTTGAATACTTGCTTTATAAAAGTTTGATAACAAAACCCTTGTTTACAGATGAACATTATTAAAATTTAAATATTCTTTAACACTTGTCTAAGTTGACAGTACAGTTCTTATTTTATTGTTGTGATTATTGCAATTTAATTTGCCGGCGAAAGATGTTTCGTAAGAAATTGTTAATTTCCTGGGTATAATTAATTTGGGAAAAATAAATAAAGTACACACTTTTAGAGATTCACAAGTAAATCATAACTATTGCCGTATGACACTATTGACATTTGGCAATCTATTCTGAGATTATACTGTTATTTCACCACACGTAATATAATCTTATATATTGCTTATTGTAACAATTACATCGTTTTCTTTTCAATAAAATGTCACAATAATTGTAACTAATTTAACATAAAATAAGTAAATTTTCTTAATGAAGATCTTAACAAAAATATTATTCATGAATTGAAATTGTTCGCAAAATATCTGAATGTAATGGAAGGTTTTTGAATGATCAAGATTGAATTGAACGAATGCTATTCAGAATTGCTTGCATTAAAAAAGGTTAAACTAGATGTTTAGCTAGAGACCACTTGGACACGCTTTTCTAATAAAATGTTTTAAATATGTGTTCAACTAGGTTTAAAATTTTAGGCACTGCTTAGTAAAACTCGTGTTCATTTTTATTTTATAATAATACCTTAGACGTTTAATATCCGGCAGTCAATCTCAAGACTAGATGTTTCAAATGATAACTTGTACATATATATATATACACATCTAGAGAATGAAACTTAAGTAAAATCGTTAACGTAGTTTAAACTTTCAAACGTTTAATATCCGGTAGCCATTCTCTAGACTAGACTAGACTAGATGTTGCATACGAAAACTAAAATCACTAAAATATTTTAGTGTTCACTTCTTACTTATAACTATGTAGATATAGATTCTGTAAAAAGGCACTTATTGGGTTTACTTACTTAGAACGTCTTAAAATATTGGACACTTACTTAAAAAGTATATCAAATACGCTTTCATTATTTGATTTGTAACTAATCATTCCGTGAATTATTTATACTAATATTATAAAGAGATAAAGTTTGTGAGTTAGTAATGTTGTAAGGGTAATTCTCAGGAGCTACTAAAACGATTTTGAAAATTCTTTTACCAATAGAAAGCCACGTTATTTGTGACTATCATAAGATATATATATATTAAGCCAAAAAATTAAAAGACTCTTTTGTGGTAGTCGGTTTTGCAAAGTAAGTCAGAGAAAAAACGGACGAACGTAAATGTTTCTTACGAAGGCTGCCTTAACGATGAGAGATATATGATTGAGTTCTAGAGAAAAGTTATGGAGCTTGATATATCGTTACTATAAATATATAAATGAAATTTTTGAAACCATACTATTGACTGGGCGTTCGGCTTAAAGAGCTCTAGTATATGGACTTATAGCTTTATGTGACGACGGTTGTCAACTATTCATTCATTTCGCATCCTTTGAAAGCATTCTTGTAATACTTGATAGTAAGAGCAATGAGCATACTCGTATAAGTATAATTAGGGTGTATCTAATATGAACCAATGGTAATTTATTACGGATCAATAGCAGTTAGTCAATAATCGGTCATTAAGCCGTTAATCTGATCACCTGGTTAGTAGTATAGTTTTAACAATTACACCCACATATAATAAAGAAATTCATTTATTTCAGTATGAAAATTTATCACAACTCTAATTAGACAAACGAAATAACTTTTTTTTTTTATGTCATAGGTGGCAAACGAACAGGTGGGTCACCTGCTGTTAAGTGATCACCACCGTCCATGGACACTAACAACACCAGAGGAGTCGCAAGTGCGTTGCCATCTTTTGGAGGGAAGGGTTAGGGGAGGGAAAGGGAGAGGAGAGAGGACAGGGGAGGGGAGGTGGGTCTCCGGCGCTCTCACTGACCGAACGAAACGCAACAATGCAAGCACTGTTACTTCACGTCGGTTTTCTATGAGAGGGTGGTACTACCCCGGACGAGCCGACCCATTCATGCTGAAACCAATAATAGTTTCAGCGTGGCTCTACCACCATTTTACTACAACTAATTTTAATCATAATTTTAAGCTATCAAAGCTTGATATTCTACTAAGAGAACAAGAGAACTGCTGCCTTTTATACAATTTTGTTTATTTTATTAAGTAAGCAAAACTGATAAGCCGGTATAAAGATCGCGTTGACGCTGCTGCCATAAATTACATAGCAACATTTTAGTTATCTGTAGTATTGAATGTACACAGAATATAATAAAGTATTAACGTATCAAACATTTAATAGCAGTATTCACCCGGCGGATAACCTTTAAACTTTGGATTACAGTTGCACAGTAAACAATAATGGATTATCTATCTGCTCACTGAATGTGTATGTGCAAACTGCAGCCACAATGATAATTAAATAACCAATGAATAGACATACCGAAATTGACAAAATTAGTTTAGCAAATCTATGGGGCTTTAGGTTTTATTTAGCGCTTCGTATGGTCGGTGACCTTTTTTTAATGCGTCTTTCTTATTATTATTTCTTATAGATTCCTTATAAACTGTGGTGGTCGAGTGGTTTAGTCGGTGGAATACCAATCCCATGTTCATAGGTTCGAACACCGGCATGTACCAAAGAAAGAATTTTTCGGAATTCGTGTACGTTTACTAATTTCAATTGGTAGCTATCGGCTGATCTAGGACAACGTCATGAGGAAATCTAAACCTGAGAAGTGTTCTTTTGATACCACTATATGTGGGAAAGCATAGAAAGGTGGAGTTTCTCAGAGTTTGAAATCGCCACTATGCCGTGTGCTGACGTGGTGATTGATTATGCCCATACTTTACTTCGGGAAGAGGCCTATAGCCCTGCAGTGGGTCTCTTACAGGCTGCTGTTGTGTATTATTATTTGCTATCCATCGAGGATGTGTAGATAGGAATATTTATAATTTAACATCAATATTTTAATAAATACTACCTACCTTTCAGATCTGATAATTACGTAGTATACGTTGGTATGTTGTGGTTATGAGCAGAGACTGTTATTTAGTACAAAATAGGTATCGTAATAGTAAATAACAATACTACATGGATTTTTTTACGAAAATTGTAATGTATTATTGATAACTTTAATTGGTTATTACTTACTTACCCTGTAAAATATTTCATAAAAATCGGCCACATTATAATCGTTTAAGAATTAAATACATTTTTAATTATTTTGTGATTAATTTTTTCTCAAGATCTAAAAGTATTGTTGATAATATTTATATCGTATTATTTTTTAATGTCCGATATTTTACTAAAGCCGGTTAAAAATATAAAATGATAGTTTTTAAACTTTTTGTAGTTTTATTTAAGAAAATTACTATTGTAGAACGCTATCAATAAAAAGACGATTTTTTGTTATTTCTTTTTTTTATATCATAGGAGGCAAACGAACCTGGGTCACCTGATGTTAAGTGATCACCACCGTTCATAGACACTTGCAACATGAGGATAGTCGCAAGTGCGTTGCCAGCCTGTGTTGCGAGGAGGTGAGGAAGGGGGAGAGGAAGGGAAGAAGGAAGGGGAAGGGGAGGGTAGGTGGGTCTCCGGCGCTTTCACTGACCAAACGAAACGCAACAATGCAAGCACTGTTACTTCACGTCGGTTTTCTCTGAGAGGGTGGTACTACCCCGGACGAGTCGACCCATTCATGCTGAAACCAGTAACAGCTTCAGCATGGCTCTACTACCTACAAAACCTACGATACACTTCCCGTGTAAAACATTATGTTAAGCTTTTTTTGACGTAAATACGGACAAACATTTTTTAACATCATATCAGAGATCAACTGCGTTTAAACTGTACTTCATGCAATTTTGAAAAAATAACTGTAAAGACAGAACTACAGAATATAGATTGATAATATAATGTTATCTAAAGAAAGTTAAAATGAACGGTATAATATATAACGACCAAAATTTGTCTATGAAATATGTGCTGTACCACCGCCAATAAAAATAATAAATACCACACACGAAAACAAAACTCCAATGACTGGTTTTCAAGTTATTATATACTTAGTATATTGATCGGGTCGCCACGATAACCACATGCTCTTAACTTATATTAAGCATTTTAATGACCCATTGAATTTAAGCAAGCAAGACACTGTTTTCAGCACTAAAAATTTTGTTTGTTTGTTTTCAGTTTAGTTTCACATTGTTTTGTTATCGTAAAAAAATGTATTTGCATTTTAATGTTAGACTTTTACAATAGCTTCGCTACGGTTATTAATGTTGTGATATATTAATTTGTTGTTTTCCGTACCCGGCTATTGATTTCTTTTGACACTGCAATGTGTATCACTACAAATTATAAATCAAAGTCCTCCGCCACGTCTGTCTGTCTGTCTGTTCACGATAAACTCAAAAACTACTGAATGGCTTTTCATGTGGTTTTCACCAATAGATAATGAGGAAAGTTCAGGTATATAATTTGTCAGGGTTTTTTCTATTATCAGGGCGGGAGAACGTCCGCCGGGCGCTCTAGGATAGTGTATTCATTGCCCATGGACAATAAGGGCAACAAATATTCCGATATATAATAAATTAGGTAAGTAATGGTTCCTATATATGGTTTTATGTATATGTGGTATATATATTATGAAATCCATAAATAAAACTTAATTACCAGATTGCAGGATGTCGCACACGGCAGGATTGACATCATGCCCAATGCATTTCAATTTCAAATTCGATCACACCTAAAATTGGATACACCGATTCAATAATTGACACTGATACGAATTTGATCAATTCATACGGTTCCTGATATTGTGTATAAGTTAATGGGACATATATATTTCCCGCATGAGTGTTTAAAATATTATTACTGACAAAAATATCCGATTAAATATTAAAAATTCCAGTTTCTGTAAATTGATTACATGAAAATAGCTTATGGGTAAATAAATAAGAAATTGTTTATTGTATAAAAAATAAATTAAAACACCAAACATAGTGGCAAGCCTAGGTGTGTCGCGTTTCGGAATCATTTGATGTATATATGTTACAGGCCAAATCCGATTTTAGGACAATCTAGTTTTTCCTAGGCCTGACCAGTTCACCCTCTAAGCGATAGGATAAACCGGTACAGGCTAGGCTAAACTGGTCCGTCCTATGGTCGATAGGAGAAATTAGTTTATCCTCGACTGAACTGGTTATCCCTTAATACGAATAAGTACAATTCAGGATAAACTAATCTAATGTAGCGGGTTGATATAGTCCCCGCCAAACTTTTTGTCCGCACTGAATACAACTGCGTAGAACATAAATATAAATACGTATTATATGTATAACATCGAGACAGTTTAATGTTAAATAAATGCCAATTTTAGATTCCTGTAATAATATTTTAACTTTGTTTTGTATTTAACTTTTAAGTATTTTACGCACAAGCCCGAATTTACGTCTATATTCTGAGCGGTCAAAAAGATTGGCGAGGGCTAGAGAGAGTTGTACCCGACTCATTTGTAACACGTGGTACTGCCAGACACATGGTAACAAATCCGTCATAGTGGCTCTTTAATATCGACGTCAACAAGTAGTGTTGAGTACTCTACTAACCTTACGATCGACACAGTGCAGTCACTTTACTGTTCAATCTTTATGTCTTCTGTACTTGTATATGTATGTGACGGAACTTCTCCTAAACGGTTGGACAGATTTTGATGAATTCTTTTTGTGTGTATTCAAGAATGGTTTAGATTCACAATTGGGCCAGGTAGGTGGCGCTGCGGTTGACTTTTAGGATTTTTTATTATCAAGGCAGGACAACGTTCATCAGGCCCGCTAGTTATAAATAAAAGGTATATAAACTGGCTGATACCGTGGATTTCATCTGCATAGTATGTATATTATCATAAGAATATTTCATGTACAGTGGAAAAAAATCAAGGAACTACACCGCTTACCCCATTTCTCCACGACAAGAGAACACGTATCACTGAACGGGTTATAAAAAAAATCCTTGTTTCGTCTTTCATATTCATATAACTTTGTATATAAGGACATATTAATATAATTATTTAACTTTATTTTTAAACTTATTACTTAGTTATGTATTATTATATCATTTGTTTTTGTTTTTGTGGACCCTTGTTGTTTGATAAATATTATTATTATTAAATTAGTTAATGTAATACTTTTTTTTTTAATAGGGACCAAGTATCTAAGGACGGAAACAACAAAAATTTGATCAAAGTCTATACAGTACTAATACTCGCATACTGTAAGAAATTATGATACTGTGTTAAATTGCCTCGGGAATATCGTGTTTTATCTAAATTAAAGTCGGGTCTTTTAGACACTCAAGTCACCTCTACTAAATTTTATAGAAGATATTTTAGTACATTTACATTTTATCTCTTATAATAAAAAGTAATAGCTTGACTTATTTATTTATTCGCACTAAAATCATACAGTTACATCTTGAAATTGTGTACGAGGAGCGGCACACTGATATAAAGTTTTTATTTATACAAATTCAACCCTTCATTTGAAAATTGTTATCTGAAACTTACTCGTCTGAATGTGATCACTGTGAAGATATGAAAATAAGATAGAATATCTATTTGATTCTATGATTAAAGATATTTTTCATAAATTATTTTTGCAAATCTAAATACAAATATACTATTTAGAGTTTTGAGTTAACTTCACGAGTATAAAGTACTGTGTAAATAGAATTTTACCATAGTAAAATTATTATTAGGTTGGTATTCTCTGAACATCCAGTAAAATTAAGAATATCTTAAACTTAAATTTTATTCATATACTTAAAAAATCGATAAACACGATCGAGTTTATTAGCAGCAGTTCTCGATGAAGAATGCCTCAGTTCATGTTATATATTTTTACAAAACAAAAACTTTAAAAAGGTCTCATATTAAATACACCGCAGTCGCCATGCAATGTTCGCCATCTTGTTTTTTTGTCTCGCTTTGCTTACGTTAGGTTAGACTTGTGAAAAAGGATAACGCAAACTTGCCTCGGGAGAGCGCGGTGCATTTATTAGGAAACTTTTTTAAACCAAGTATTTAATATATATTTAATTTTTTTGTAATAACACTGAAATAGATACATTCGTTATTGCTGGATGCACAGAGAGAGGCGTCATTTCCAGACGTGACAATCGTTCACTTATTAATCCACCCTATAATAGCCTCTAGATATTAAAACCCGCTTGACATGGTTCTTAAACTCACTATCTGACAAATCGATAATGTGTTTTGGAACTTTGTTATAAAACCTAACACTATTACCTAAAATCTATCTATCCGTCTATCCTACATAGTGTACCTTAAATTCGAGCTAGTAAGCGTAATCGTAATGTGTAAATCTATAATATTTTCTTTCGTAAAACTGTAACAATAAACCCTTTTCTTTCTTTCATGTCTACTGTCAGTGAGTACTCTCGTCTGATTGAATGATAGCGTTCCGCAACGGGATATTTTGTTCACTAAATTTCAGAATTACTTTCTATAAGAAAATAAGTACAATTTCACGAATATAGTAGTACAATCCCGTTCGGTTGTTTTTAAACAAAAACAATAGTTTATTCGAACTATATAGATACTATATAAATTAAACATATTAATGTATTTCTAAGGGTACAAAAAGGAGTAAAATATAAGCTAAATACGGAGATATTTGTGTCTATTCTCAATTTCGTAGTAAGCAAAAACATACGAGAAACAAGTAATTCAATTCCGACATGCCATATATCGAGGAATATCATCATTTATCAAACATTTAGGTTCGAACAGTATTATCTGACTTCTCATGATAAATGTCATATTACTTCGCGTTTGGATGTTATGTACTTAGTTTTACATAACAGAGCCTTCATTATTAGTATTGTTGGATGCTTAGACATAGAATTAAGACAAACCCGAGCTTTAATGGTTTCGTTGCGCCACGAAACTGCTTTCTACATTAATTATGACTATAAACTATGTCAGAGGAATTGGCCATCCATTATTCAAAGTTTAATATTTTTTTTATCTTCGTAAATCTTATCAGGAATGTTGCAAATACCAGTGTTTGATTACAAATTCTTTTACGATCTGTTTTAATGTAAGTAAATAAAATGGTTGTATATAAAGTCGGTTTACGGACGATAATTTTACGTGATAACGTCATAAGAAACCATTGATGAAAAATTGCATACTTTTATGAATTGAATTATTATATATATAGATACATGCGTCACAAGCCGAACGCTTAGGCCGATTGCGCCTCACTATTGCTTGTTCCGCGCCCTCGCTTGCACGCTCATCTAAGGCGGAACGTGACAAAGAGTCATGCCTTTTCGAGCGGGCAGCCGGCGTTCATTGATTTATAAGACATTATCACGTCAAAATGAATTTTAAATGTGCATAAACTTATTACCTAACAGTATTTTAGTCCGGTGAAGCTGTTAAGACCTTGCCAGGTCAATAGCGTAGTCAGTTCGAGAAAAGAAAAACCTAACAGTATTTATTCATTCATAAGACAATATAGACATTGATACAGATATATATATATATATATATAGCGATATAGATATAGATCGATATAGATATTGATTGATATCATATCATCATAGAATGTATAATTAAAAAAGTCTGTGTATTTGACACTCCATAGAAGTGAAACTTTCAACAAGAAATCAAGAAGAGCGATTGTCTTACTGTTATCCATTACCAGGAGGCAAGCGAGACACTGCTCCCACTCTACCCGACACAGTGATTACTCCCACCACTTTTCGTCACACAAGAAGGTTGCGGATCAGAATTTCAAAGCCCTCCTATAAGGAGTATGAAAACGTAATCCCTTTATCTATACATATATCTTATCTATATCTATACATATAATAAGAATGTATATCTAACGTGTCTGTACCTTTTAGATTTTCGTGAAACAAATGTTCCAGATGTCTAGGAATAAGGAATAGAATACATTTCGATCATTTTTAGAAATGTCTGTCCGTCTGTTTGTATGGACACGCGTCACTGCTAAAGTACTGGATTAGCAATAAAATCATAAAACATATACTATAGAGTAATTTAGTCTTTGTTTCATTAAAATCGGTCCACTCTATCAAAAGTTATGGTAATTTGAATGAAGGCTCAAGGTAAAGTAAGTACGAGAGAAAAATTGATAAGTAAATGGACTTAATACATTCAGATGACTTTATGAATCACTATTTACTGTGTGTGCGTGTTTATATAAGGACGCGGACGAAGTCACGGGCACAGCTAGTATGTTATAAAATAATATGAATAAGAAAAATGTCTAATATCATACTTAATATGAATTGTGAACAAATCTTCTGATCTTATCATAATTTACAATGAGGGGAATGGTTCAATTGTCAAAAATAAATGTTTTTTTTAATATAGTCATTTAAATTATTTAAGATAAATAATATCAAATATGTCCTGTCACGGCATTGGAATATTGAAGAGATTATGTTTCGTCTGAAGCGTAAACACTATTAAATAGATGAGATCGGTAGGATACTGGGAGTGAAGGTTATCGTGGAGGCATCGTCTAAATAAGCAATTAACATATTACACCCAATACAATTCAACGATACACTTTAACTTATTATTTTGTAAGTAAAATGTAACTTCATTGTACATTGTATAGAAGTTTCTGCGAATTGATCAATTCCTTACACAATATATTCTTCATTGCTAGGTTAAAGAAACATTGCTAAATGTACCTATTGATAAAGACTTCACCTACATTAACACACGATATAGAATAAAAAATGTATCTGTTATTATGACGCGAAATAACACCGTGATTTCAATTTGTGATAAATTATTGTCACGCCTACATGACGATTCACCACTATAGCAAATAGTTGCAAACTAATCAGAAGTTATATAGTAGTTCAGAGCATCGCTTTGCAATCCCCCAGGCTTTCTCTTTAAAGTACAAGTTTTTAATCTAACATGCCTTGTCGGATAACAACTGTTATCAGAAAATTATTATGAACTGGCTTTCGCAGGCGGCTTCGCTCGCATTAATACAGATTCGTTCTACACCTCGTGAATGTATATTTTCTCGGGATAATAGCTACCCTATGTACTTTATTGTACTCCTGACAATATGCATGCAAACTTTCACGATTATCAGTTAACTAGATATGGCGTGAAAGCGTAGCAAATAAACAAACTCATACATACTCATACTATAATATTTATAGACCATAAGGAAATAATTAAAGATGTTATTGAATATAACTTGTATATCACGTTAATTATATAAGTATTATTTATCTCTGGTGCTATTTGATCGAGCGCAAACTAATCAAGCGAGCGAGACTATCCGACGGCCGTTTTCTTATCGGCCGATTGGACTCCATACAATTTGATGAACAATCAAGTCATATGTATGTTAGATTATTTGGTGTGGAAGGATCTTTATGTCAAATAGTCTAAGAGTAGCACACCATGAGTTGGGATACGTCGTATTACAGATCGAAGGATTTTAAATTATTCAACGAGTACCTACAAATATTGTGATCACAAAGAGTTTAGACAAGAGATGTGTTATGGATTGTTGAACCGATATCTGAGTCAAACTCGGCAGCATTTTGTCATGAATCTATCGTGTATTTAGTCATTCAATTGGTATTACGATCGTTTGTCAAATAAAATATTTTGAACTTAGATATACTTCGCATATGATGTAGTTCTTAAGTAAATAAAATCACTGATTCTATTCGCAGTAGGGCATAAATTCTAGGATACATTTATATTATTTTCGTACTTCGTATGTTTATTATGTTTTTATAATAAACTTTAATTATAGGAGATTTACATTTTATGTTAAACCATTTCTTTTATACATATACACGAGTGCTCGTTCAGCGGCCGAACTTCGACGATAGAGAAAAACAACTTTTTCCAAAATGATAACACTAAACCTCGTCAGTAGCTACTAAACAAAAAAAAAAGAATGAAGAAAATCCGCTGAGAAACCGAGGAGGGAGATGTTCTTAAGCATGCTATAAATAGACAGTTCTATTTATAGCATATATATATAAATATATATTTTCATATCACGGTTATTTATATGTCTAATATAAAATGGATAGTCTCCGGAGAATGTGTGTACGATTCCCGGTAAAAAATATCAAAAAGTTATATAAATAACACAAAGGAAACCATTTTTTTTTTCTGTAAACGACATTATAGACATGCTTTTATTGCGGAAAAAACGCGTTTTCTTTTAAAAAATATATATGTTCGTATTCCTATTCACAATTCCCTTCAGTATCCCATTTAAAATAGCTCACATAACAATATAATATATAAGACGGAACGGAAATAATTAAACCCATGTCTCCAGCAAACAGCGAACAACAAAGCCTACGTATAAAGCCTGCTCAAGAAAATATTACATTTATAAATGTTAATAATATAATACTATGAAACTTCTGTTTCTAAGTAGATTTTAAATTCATATCGAAGTTTTACTCATATTTTTTATTGGGAATACAATAGAACGAATGTATTAAGTGCGAAGTTTTTTAAACGCCACATTACACTTGTCCCACTTAACGTATAAAATATTGACATAGAATCTTATCGCATATATTTACAAATATATCTACTATATAAAAACATAGTTTATATTATTGTAATAAAGAGATTTTCATTGAAAAAAAATTACACGTTTGGTCAAGGAACCTCCGTCACCAACTACGTTTCTTATTGAACGTTTGTTTTTAGTATTTTTTCCTAGTTCTTTTTCACATAACTAGTGGGCGCCCAGAGGTCGACATTCGACCATAGTTCATTGATTTTTTAAAGTTTGAATTTTATTAGGGTTCTTTTGTCAAAGGGTATTATAATGTTATAATATCATTGTAGAATGTAGAATGAAAAAGGGTAATTGGAACGTAACAGTAAAATAATACATACAGTCGAGCATAGCAACCTCCTTCACAACCTTTTTTGAATTCCTTTATTGACAGATGTCAAAATGTCTTTTTTATTTACATATGTGTATATGTTGTGTAAAATTGAAGCAGTAGTGTGAGTAATGCATATTTTAATTAATTTAATGTACTTCTAATGCATTTTATATAAAATAAATAGCTTTCTGCACTTCTCCTCCATATAAACTTTAACTATGCCAAATTTCACGTTCATCCGTTCGCCCAAATCCGTTAAAAAGGGATACAAAGTTTAAGCTTCACGTATTAATATATATGATGATGTTATCACTGTCTATGTGTAATATATGTAAATAATAATAAATAGTAAACTCTGGGATCACGTGTATTTGAGACGTAGGTAAAGAGTAAAACATTTGTACTATGTTATACAATTTTATTAGCACATTTTTCTAAGCTTGTATTACACAAACACTTTGGGGTCCATTTCTCAAATATTCATTATAAAATTTCGGTAATGGGACAGTATAACTCACGTACAATTTATAATTAAAACAAATTAGTTTTAATGAAATCTTTACGCGTTCAGTACATATTGGAATTACACGACCTCCATTGCGTGATGCTCGAAATTCTATACTCACACAGAGAGAAAGAAAGTCGCATAAAGGAGTTTTCTTACGTAACTATTTCTACCTATATACTCCTACCGAAAGTACCTACGGAACCTACTTTGTTCCAAAAATATAGACATCATATATTAATAATAAAAATTCTGATTAGGCAGAAAATAGTATCGTCATATTATACAGTTACCAATACACAATTCTTATATATAACAGATTAATCTACAGTAACACACATACGAGTAAAAAATAGCAATAACTAAATATATAATCGACTAATATCAAAATATAAAAGTCATAAATCAAGACAAAGGAAGGAAATATGTACATTATTATTTATGGATACCAAAGCGACCGCAACAATAAATACACATTATACATACTTTATCTTTTACTATTTCAACCTTCAGCAAAGTATCTAATATTATATGTTATTTCAGGAGTACTTAGACTTTCTTCGCAATTGCTGAGTATTATTCTGTTATATGTGTACATTTCCCATGACTATTTGATTTTTGTAGCAATCACAATTATTGTGTTAAAATCGTTGGTCTAATTTTCAGAGGTAGGTGGTAATCAGAATCAATAAATGTGAAACAGTTTCTAATTATATTTATTAATTATATAAGGTATAGTTTCGAATTTAGACCTTACTTTAGACATTCGTAATTATATTCTATTCTTGGAGGTTTTTGGTATCAATTACCAAATACAATGGTGCCCGTCAGAAGCGGGCTGTCTATTATTATTGTATTTTTTTTGTTACTGCTTAGTTCGCACAGAAAAACACGTCAATAAGTATCCTAGATCTTTTCTCGGGTCAACTGTTATTATTATATATCAGAAAATCACTACATAGTATAAAACAAAGTCGCTTTCTCTGTCCCTATATCCCTATGTATGCTTAAATCTTTTAAACTACGCAACGGATTTTGATGCGGTTTTTTGAATAAATAGAGTGATTGAAGAAGAAGGTTTAGATGTATAATAATATCCATGAAATAGTAGAGATATGCTGTTATTTTTGAGGTTTCTAATGTAATGTCGTAAATAATTACATAACCGATTCGATGCAGACGAAGTTGCACGGGTCAGCTAGTTGTATAAACAACAAAGAATCATATGACATTTTCAACTATATTCATTTCTTGAAACGAGTAGGGTCTATAAAGCCTCAACTCCATCGGGTGCGAAAAGTCACTTTTCGTGTTTGTCTGTATGTTACCATAGTTGGTTCTAACTGAGCAACGGATTTTGATACGGTTTTCATTAGAGTATTAAGATATTCTTTAGGACTTGTATCGCTACATATTATAAAACAAAGGCCTCTGGCACGTCTGTCAGTCTGTCTGTTCGCGATAATCTCAAAAATTACTGAACGGATTGTCATGCAGTTTTCATCAGTAGACAATGTGATTCATGAAGAAGGTTTAGGTATATAAATTGTCAAAGTTTTTTCATTAGTTCAACGTCCGCCGGGCGCGCTGTTGAATTTGAATCACTCTATCTACTGGTGAAAACCACATGAAAATCTGGTCAGTAGTTTTTGGTTTATCGCGAACAGACAGACAGATGTCCCATAGGACTTTGTTTTATCTATGTAATGATTTAAATAACGATATTATTGTTTCTGTTGATAATATCAATATTTTTAATATACGGTTAATTAACGGATACATGTTTTTAAAAATCACCTACATATCGTAAAGTTAAGGTAGGGGGTTAATTTTCATTATTTGACAGAGACGTTGTGTTTGAAGAGGTGGTAAAGCCACGCTGAAGCTATTACTGATTTCAGCATGAATGGGTAGGTTCGCTCGGGGTAGCACCAGCCTGTCACAGAAAACCGACGTGAAGTAACATTGTATGCATCGTTGCGTTTCGTTCGGTCAGTGAGAGAGTAAAAGTATTTACCTTTTAACTTTAGGTTATTTAATCTAACATATAAGAAATGTACATCTTTCATACACATATATAATGTACAATAAATAAACAATAACTAATTGTTTTAATTTATTAGTGTAGTACTATCGTTACAATTTATTCCTATATATTATTTATTGTTTTTAAAGTAGTCAAAAGATGGCGTTATCACGAAATTATTCAAAGTATCATTATATTTCTTAGATACTATAAATATAGTCTAATTGCAAAATTGATTCATTGTGTGATGACATAAATAGTTTAAAACGTTATTGGCGTATTTTTGACAGTATAACCTACCGATCGTAAGGTTGGAATGGTTATTCAATAATAATTGTAATAGAGATTACGTAAGCTAATTTCCAAAGTTGAAATAGATAGGAATAGTGTTCAAATTGCGTAATTGATACACCTAGGGACACTGCTTACGATATCGTATGTGTACGTATCAACATTTAACTCATGAGTAGGTAGGTATTCATACTTAAACTTTTTTTAATAATTTAATCACATAAGTTATAGATAAATATCTGCAAAAAGAGTATTACCCTTACAGTCTGAAGAATAAAATTCATACAAACTTATTAATAGGATAGTTAATCTTCTAATACAGATACTCTCAACTAATTATAGTAACGTTGGATTACATTATGAAAACTGTTAACGCTAGGGAAGTTTGCTGTGAATAATTTGTTTTTTTTTTTGTCAAGGATAATCTGAATTGATGAGAATGAATGAGAAGAGTTTGTATTTATTACCAATGTATAAAAAATATTAGATGTCCCCCGCGGCTCCGCACGCGTTTTTTAAAATGTATTAAATAACTATGGTGTCATAGTTACAAATGTTTTTGAAAAAGCATTTCCTTAATTTACACACCTACTTACAATCTTACATTACGCCATCTACTGTAACATGTACATTAGATATGTGAATACGAATAGTACATCGAATGAGATGGGATTTATCATCAGCAACATACCTGGAACTTTAATCTACTATGTACCACCCTCACACATTTTTTTTTTAATTTTATCTTCTTCGCACAGCCCTCTGGGGGTAAAATATCATAAAATTAGTTTTTAGTAAATTCAAACATACCAAAAAAATATTCTGGTCAAGTTTCTAAGTTTTAAATCTACAGATTAAAATATACAATTTTTTTAATTTGTAACGCCCCCGCACAACCATCCTGGAGTTGCATATCATAAAATTAGTTCTTGATAAACTCAACCATACCATAAGAAATATTCTGGCCAAGTTTCAGAGTTTGAAAAGCTATAAATTGGAAAAAAACATTTTTTTTAATGCCCCCGCACAACCCTCTTGGGATTAAATATAAAAAAATTAGTTCTTAGTAAATTCAAACATGCCAAAAGAAATATTCTGGCCAAGTTTCAAAGTTCCAAAAGCTATAGATTGGAAGATAATTTTTTTTTGTGCAGGGGGCACAGGCCTCTAAGGGTGGAATATCATAAAATTATTTTTTAGTAAATTCAAACATGCCAAAAAGAATATCCTGACTAAGTTTCATACCTATAAAAGCTGTAGTTTTAAAATATGAATATTTTTAATTAACGCGCCCGTATCCCCTCTTGGGGTTTGAATTTCGTAAAATCCGTTCTTAGCTGACCTCTACTCGGTGAAAAGAGTATTCCTACCAAATTTCAAGTCTTTAGCTCTAATGATTCCAGCGATATCGTGATGAGTGACTATATACGTGGAAATCTGTTATATATTAAAAAAATATTTTTATTAAAATTGAATTGGCGCTGTTTCCTCTTTATGAAACTATATTAGATACACATATCAACGTCACTTTATCATCTAATACGCATATAACAACTACCGTGACCATACGAGCCGTTTTGGGCGGGACAATCCCGCTTTCAGGTTGTCTCTCTCCTTGTCCCCCGGGAGAGTAAAAATGTCCCGCTTTTGTGAATAAACGAAACATATATTTACTTATTTACAACTTCCGGAATACTCTAACATGTGCTCGACGACAATTGTTTTTTTTTTTTGTCATAAGTGGCAAACGAACAGGCGGATCACCTGCTGTTAAGTGGTCATCACCATCCATGGACACTAACAACACTAGAGGAGTCGCAAGTGCGTTACCACCCTTTGGGGGAAAGGATTAGGGGAAGGAGAGGGAGAGGAGAAGAGGGGAGGGGAGGTGGGCCTCCGGCGCTCTCACAGACCGAACGAAACACAACAATGCAAGCACTGTTACTTCACGTCGGTTTTCTGTGAGAGGGTGGTACTACCCCGGGCGAGCCGACCCATTCATGCTAAAACCAGTAATAGTTTAGTTAGTTAAACTTGAGAGTGCTAGTTAGCTAGACAGGCTTAGAAAAAGCCCTACCATGCTATAGTTTCAACACGGTATTTTCCTTAACCGATAGCACTAGCTCAGTCGCAAGGACTTGAACCTGCGTCGATCGGCTATCAACTGGTACATAAGTAAGTAAGTCATAGAGGCCTAACCAGACCAATAGCATTGTCAGTTCGAAAAAAAAACTGGAACATCATGGATTTTGTTTGTTTGTTACTCTTTCTCGCCGTAACTAGTCAACCGATAATTTTGATGTGTTGCATACGCATTGTCAAAGGTATTATAGTAAAAGGACATATGGTAACTTTTATCTACAAATAGTAATGCTCTCTACGGATATGTCTAATATTTTTAACGCGAGCGTAATAATGAATGAAAAGCTAGTTCTTAAAACATTATTGCCATGTCCTGATATTCGAATAAAATAAGGTTATATTATTCACAAATATCATAAGCGTCCCGATATGGCTACAAGAATAAATCGTCACGTTAGTAAGAACAGAACAATAATATAAGATGATATAATACAAAAGGTATTTCAAGTTACTTTTACTTATAAAACCTTTCTTTTATTAATTTGCACTTGTACTGATATAATTTTTATTGATATTTTTTAGTACATTGCACTTCCTTCATTTTTAATAAGTTGTATTGTTTAAACTTGTGGCAATAAGTAATTTTAACAAGCAAAATGGTGTAAATTCTTCTTAGCACAAAACAGTTTTCCATTATATTTTCGTTCTTCGTTACTATCATCTAGTAAAATACCAATACAACGTTATATATGATAAAGTAAATCTAATTTATTTCTGGAGTGAAACTTCTTATGACACGGGTGGGGGTAAAAATTGCGTTACGCGTTAAACGTGAGGTGTGTACGTATTTGTGTGTATGTGTATTGTGTAAGTATGTATAAGTGTCTAGTATTATACCAAAATGAGTAAATGTATAGTTAAATATTTATACTACGGAACTTCGCATAGTATATAGTTTATGAGCATACTCATATATCTCTTATTTAGTACATATACGCCAAAGAAGTTTCACTTCCTTCGCGTGTACACACTGATACACATACTATTTTTTTAAGATGAGTACTCGATACCTGTTGATTGTTGTCAATAAGTACTCATGTGAGGAAAAGTATCGACCTTGAAGGAAAAATGCTTTTTACCAAAAAGTATCGATACTTTGTCTGTGTCCCTAAATACCCTAAATTTAGGTGGTAGAGCCACGCTGAAGCTATTACTGGTTTCAGCGTGAATGGGTCGGTTCGCTCTGGGTGGCACCACCCTCTCATAGAAAACCGACGTGAAGTAACAGTGCTTGCATTGTTGCGTTTCGTTTGGTCAGTGAGAGCGCCGAATACCCACCTCCTCTCCCCTTCCCCGTTCTCCCCCATTTCCCCACTCCCATTTCCCCCCAAACACAGGCTGGCAACGCACTTGCGACTCCCCTGGTGTTGCAAGTGTCTATGGACAGTGGTGATCACTTACGTTAGGTAACCCACCTGTTCGTGTGCCTATAATATAGAAAAGCCCTTACATTGAAAATCAATTGCTAAATAAAAGCATTCGTGTTCTGTCACTTTTTCTTGATGCCCATTTCTCAACATTATGTAAGGCTGTAGTTAATTCCTAAACTATAGATATTAAATACTGATTTTTCTCGCAATTTATATAGCAATTATTAATTAAGATGAACATCACTTTAATTAAAATTTAGCACTGGCAGTACTAGACGCAATAATTTACTTTGATGGAGATGAACAGGTTTTTCTCCTTGAAAAGTCTACGTAAACGCAATCTCAAAATTAATAATTTCTTAGTCTAGTTTTTACGATTGAAAATGTGATTTTAGTTCTTTTTACAATTGTTTATTTATATTTAACTATTTAGATTTCACATATCGCGATGTTTCCTTTAGTTCATTTTCGTTTACTATCTTCAATGTATACTTATTGCTCGCGTTGCTTATTGTAGCTTAATGTAGTTTTTTTCTTTTACATTGTTTATAGCTTTTATTCCACCGAACATATCAGCCCCATTGTTCCCCAATCTATCCAGCTCCGTCATGAAAGCTGCTGATGAGGCATCATAACCAGGTTATACAGCATCTGAGCTTCACCCGAACAGGGTTCAGCCAAGATGCTGTAACAAATACCTATGTTCTGACAACTACTTTTTATACTACTCATCAACGACTCTCTTTCGATGCTGTTCTTGGCACACTCCATCATCAAGTGATGCACATCCACAATTTTTCTGTATACATCGCAGTTGCGAGATTCTGCTTTCCTCATTAGGTATGCAAAACGTCTAGATGGATAGTTCTTATAAGATCCAAATTCACGAGATAGATTTAGCTTATTAGGAAAGTGTTATAATAAGAGACTATCTGTTATCCTTAATTAGTAATTTATTTTTCTTACTCATAATATTTCCTAAGGAAGTCGTATGACACAATAGAAGTTTTACTATTGGGCAGAGAAATTGCCAATTAGAACCCTCCTATATAACGTTTTTTCTAAGTATAATTGTCAATTTGAGTATACATCTATATATATATGGTATATCAGTTTGATTACCATAATATATGTTCTTATTAGTTGCGAGTATAAGCTTTGTGTGAAGTTGTAAATATAAATATATTTACTTTTGTTTTACTAAAAATTGTTTTATTGTTTTATGAGTTTTATCGAGTTTATTAGTGGAGTCTTTTGTTTCTTTACATTGTAATTTTGCCATTAGACTGATTCCAAGTTACCTTTATTAAAAATTGTAATTTTCGGTAAACCCCTACGGAACAGCGTAATTAAATATAGCATAGGTAATAGTCCTAAAATTACTCCATATGCCAAAAAATGGCTCATCAGAATCTGTTTAGCTTGTCCAATCATCATCGTTATCAGCCTGTAAGAGACGCACTGCAGGGCCATAGGCCTCTTCCCTAATATTGCTCAGAGTCTCAATAGATGTGACAACCAGCCTAATGTTAATAGCCTAATGTATTTCAATATACAAATTATAAAATTAAATCAATCAGACTATAATTAATTTAGAAATTCAATAGAGAACACAGTTATTCCATTCTATGTAAGGGTGTCGAATAACATCTAAGACTAGAGACATCCAAGCCAACCTCACCTGCACGTGGTGCACCCTGCTGAATAACGAACGAGGCAATGGCGAAAGCGGGTGGTAGGGTTTTACAGCCTGACCGGGTCGCAACCACCATGTCTATGGCGAAAAAGCCCGTCATAGTGATTCGCTTCTGCGGGTCGCGTTTCGGCATCAGCCTGTGCATATCTAGCTTTTCGCATGCCGGCATGACAGCGGCGACCGGCAATGGATAGTGCGTCACTCAGTGGTCGCCATTGTTTTTGGATTGTACTGTGCTTACCATCAGGCACAGTGCAGTCATTTTGCTGGGCTACAATAAAAAAAAATAGTTTTGAGTTTTCACTTCTATCAGAAATCCTTATCACTGCCTCGACATTTAAAAAAAATCTTTATACACTTACGCAGGCCGGCATGACAGTGACGACCAGCGATGGATAGTTTTTTCTCGGTGGTTGCCATTGTTTTTAGATTGTACTATACTTACCATCAGGGATAGTACAATCACTTTGCCGTGCTAAAATAAAAAAAAAATACATTTTTAGGGTTTGACGACAAGCTCATTGAATATGAAATGGCGATGTGGTCTAAGATAGTAATCATTCTTAACCTAAAGCGCTGACGGCTCCTTAAGTGCAGCTGCTAGAAGACCTACTTTACCTAGAAGCTCTGATTCAGTCACTAGGATCCGAAACTACGTCGCTCGACGCGGAGTTGAAAATGGTTTCAGTGATTAACTTACTGTTTACTCGAATTCGAGTCTAAAATAAAATATATTTAAATGAATGAGTTACGTAATAAATGTAATTTTCAACACATATAAGGTATGTTGAACTTTATATTGTTATTTCCTCCAGGCTTACGTTATTATCGCATATTAGAAAACAAATGCCTATGCCACGTCTGTTTGTCTGTCTGTTCGCGATAAAATTATAAAACTACTGTGTTTTTATGCAGTTTTCACCAGTAGATAAAGTTATTCATGAGGAAGGTTTAGGTATATAATTTGTCAATTTTTTTTTATTGTGGGATAATGGCCGCCGCGACCGCTTTTTCTTCTTACACTCATGTGGATGTGTGGATGGACTTAATGTTCCGATTTAAAAAAATATTTCATTTATAGAATTTTTGAGAGACAGTTATAAAGCTATACTTTATTGTCATTATCCTAAAATATTCTCCGTTTACTACTAATTCTTCTGACAATATTGATATAGAACGATACTAATTTATTTATTATATAAATATATAGGGCACGGCGGACGTTGTCCTGCCCTGATAATTTAAAAAATATAGACAAACCATTGAAGTTGAATAAATAAAACACTTCCTCATTCGGGCCATCTTGTAATTGAAAGGGAAGAATCACAGACAACATAGTGCATTTGCATCGATACAGATAAAATTATACATAGATTATATTAGTTTCTTAACATAAACTATATACCAAATCCTGCTTCGTGAATCAATCGTGCTGAAAACCGCATGAAAGTTTGTTAAGTAGTTTTTGAGTTTATCGCGAACAGACAGACAGACGCGGCAGAGGACTTTGTTTTATACTATGTAATGATTTATATAAGACCAGCGATCGCTTGCGATTTGGGCCACCTCACTAACAATATTAAACTTCATAGCAATAAAGTATTGACTACGTAACTCAAAGAAAACGTAACTTTTTAATAGTGAAAGTTTATTCTAGAATCGAATCAAGTAACTCACAGACATTAACTTGTACAAACAAACAAACTTTTTTTAATAATCTTAACTAATATTAGAAATGTGAAAATGTGTTTGTTTGTTACGCTTTCTCACCTTAACTACTTAACCAATCGTCGTGACATTTAGCAAACATGTTTTCAGGGGTACGGAAATTAACATTAGGAATATTTCATCCAGCAAAAGTACTGTCTTCGAAGGACGGATCAAATCTGCTTTAACTCGAGCGAAGCCGCGGTCAAAAGCTAGTATAATATATGCAAATAATGCATCATGGGTTTGGGTATTGGATATATAATTTACAACTAATTCGACAATAGAGTGCGAGTAAAGGGTTTACACGAACAACACTCAATTAATTGTACGTAACCAAACAGAGAAAATAAAAATAAAGGTAGTAATATTTTTGTTTATAAAAAAAACCCCGCCATTTAAAAAAATAAATTCAACATCAATTCCATTTTTTCCTAACAAAATTTTCCACGGCTGTTGGGAACGTGGCGGCGTCGGGCTTAACTTAATAACCAACTCCAGTAAAGCTCGATCCGAAGCCTTTACATCGTAAGCAAATCATTTTCTAAACTATTTACTATAATCCGTTCAAAATGTATCAACAGATTGTTTTATATCCTTTTTATCTTCAAATATATAATTTAAATACAATCAGATGGAAACTTTTTATTGTAATCTATACATCTGTGTCTTTTTATTTATCTGAGCCAATCTTTAGAATAACCGGACCGATTATAATATGACTTTTAGTGGCAGCCGAGCAGAGCATTATTTCGACTAATACTTATGATAAATGCTAGGATAAATGCATTGTGGATGAAATGGCGAAAGATGTCTGGTGTAGCTTGTGACCGACGAATGCCCTTGAAACTCAAAGGGAAGGTGTTTAAAACTATTATAAGACCAGTAATGTTGTACGCATCTGAGTGCTGGGCGAGAGAGACGGATGAGAGAAAACTACATGTGGCAGAGATGCGAATATTAAGGTGGATGTGTGGTGTAACTAGAATGGATAAGATTAGGAATGAATATATCAGAGGAAGTTTGAAAATAGCATCAGTAACAGAGAAGTTAAGGAGTAATAGGTTAGCATGGTATGGGCATGTTATGAGGAGAGATGAAGACCATGTAACTAGAAAAGCTTTGAATATGACGGTCGATGGATATAAGAGTAGAGGAAGACCGAAAAAAGGATGGATGGATTGTGTGAAAAATGATATGTGTGTAAAAGGTGTGACGACGGAGATGACATTTGATAAGCGAGCGTGGAAAAGGAAAACATGTTGTACCGACCCTACTTAGGTGGGATAAGGGTAAGAAGATGATAATGACTTATAATAAAAGCCTACAAAGGTAACTTAAAATCCGTAAATGCATTATTATGCATTGGGTACTCCTAATTAGGTAGGGTAGGTACCCTAATAGTGTAACCCTATTGGGTTAATAAAGCAAAAGTACAATAAAAAAGACAGCCTTAGTACCTACTTTAGATATAATTCACAATATCCAAGAAACAAGACAACTATTTTCATGAGAACGAACTTAGCGGTTGCTAGTGCCGCTATTCATAATAATACCAACTTTGTATTTACGCATGTTTATGTGTGAGTGTTGAACCTCGTATTGAGTTTGTGGCTTCATTTAGCTAACGTCGTCATTATGAAAGGGTTGTCGTTACGCCATTACGGAGGGGTGTCGGCAGTATGGTTAAAACTAGTGAATAATCTTTACAATTTCTTAGATAAATCTGTAATAAAGTAACTAGTTATCACCACGTGGTCTCAATTTGGAATATTAGTGATTTTTTTGCCAAAGTATAGTGTACATTCTAGATTAGTATATTACGTAAGGATTGTGAAGTGTGACGAATAGAGACTTATAAATAATTCTTCGACAAAAACTATTTCGATCCTTTCACAGGCTCCAAATTAATAAAAAAAGAGAAGATTTGGTCTCATTCTCTACGTGAGTACGTGCGAAGTCGGGGCGGGCTGCTAGTTTACAATATTAATAAAGTATTGTAATCCATTATAGAAACTATTCGACACATTCATCATTAGTTAAGGATTAATTTCGTCGGTATAAGGGCAAGAAAGTGATTGTAATATTCTGTTTTTATCACGCTTTTATTAGCTTCACCTGTATGTATGTATGCTTGTAACCGACCCCTTTGAGCTCGATTTTGTCCTACTTTGAACGATCAGATTTAATTCAAACTTTGCACACCTGTCAAAGGTCGATGACAATGCAATAATCCGGAAAAAAAAGAGTTTAAAATTTAACTAAAAAATCAAAAATACATATATATATTATATTATATATATAATTATATATATTAACATGCGTCACTGTTAATATCAGCACCTCCAGATATCAGTATTTTATTAAATTTATTTAATTTTATTTTCCGTTTTTTAGTTGGATTTTTTATGTAACCGTGTTTTTTTAGTTTTTTTAAACTATTATTTATTTAACTTCGTTTTTTGTTAGTATTTTGTAAGACGTTACTATATTTATAAGTTGTTATTGTTTGTAGTATTGATGAGGGTGGCATGTACTCTTTGAAGAAGCCCTCGACAAAAAAAGAGAAAAAAAAAGGATTAACTTGTTTTTTGTGAATAGTTAATCTATCTAATACATAAGACATTAGGTATTAACTTCTAGCGTCTGGAGTAATTATATAATATACGCGTTTATGAGATTACTTAACTAAAGCGACCTGTAACTGAACTGTCAAGGAAGGTTAATATAACGTTTGATACTGTTACGGTGTCGTTTCCATGGGTGTGGCGTACAATTGAACACACGCTGATGTATCACTTAGTGACATAATGTGTCTCTTTCCCGATAAGGTTATTGATCTATTTTTAAACATACTGGGCATTCGATACTATAAATCGTTAGTTTAACAGCTAGCTGATACATAAACTACAGCTATACATATATTACTAGCTGACCCGTGCCCTCTTAGTTGGGCGGTAAACATTTATAAAAAACTATTTTATGTGACTTAAATATATAAGTTAGACATATGCTGTCGGTGACTTTTTTGTAGACATTATCAGATATTATACCTATTCTCTGGAACTTAATTATATATCTCTCATTTTTAAGGCAGCGTTCGTAAGAAACGTTTTCGTTTGACCGTTTTTTCTCCGACTTTGCAAATCCGACTTCCACAAAAAAGTCTTTTCATTTTTCGGGTTAATATATAGCCTATGACATTCACAAATAACGTGACTTTTTATTTATAACAGAATTTTCAAAATCGGTCTAGTATATCCAGATATATATTACCCTCTACAACGTCATAAACTCACAAACTTTACCTCTTTATAATATTAGTATAGATAGCTGAAAAACAAAGGTGTGTTAGTGCTTTCCTTCAACTCTCCAGAAAGATCGATTCGAAGAAGGGATCCTTTGGGTAATGTAGATTGCATGACTTCGCCCGTTATTTGAGCTGCTTCCGAGTTCTTGATGAGAAGTCACCCCTAGAGTACTGAAATAGTAATTTATTGAGATGACTGGATTTGTTATTAAATAGTGTTCGGGTACGGAACCTTTTATTTCCTAGTTACGTTTTATGAATGAGAAAATGATGAGGTAAAACGAGTTTATGAGTCTTTTGCGGGATCTTAGGGGATTATATTATAACCGTAACATCTTGCGTAATATAGCTCGATTTTGTGCAGAAGATATCCCGACATATCACAAAAAACTCCTTAGAAAGTTCAAACAAGACGTCCACTATCTTATTGGAGGAGTGAAGTCATCACAAGATATTTTCTAATAATTTCCTTGACATTTGTAGTAAAAATCTCCCGTAAAGAAGATTGGCTGAGAAGTAGAAATAAAAAGAAGAAAATCTTATCCGTGGATTACTTATAATCATTTGATTTATTCTTATGTTTTCTTATTGTCTATAACAGTACTATTTAAGACTTAGTTAATGTTCCAATAAGCATTACTTATTCAGAACGTTAAATGAATATGAAATATATGTAAATATAAATCACCTGGTTTAGAGTGACAATAAGCTTTGATACTGGCCACAATACGATACAAATGAACGTAATTAAATCTATCGGGTCAAAGATAATGTATTAATTTACGGATATTTATAACTTAGGAACATTTGCAAATAATAATAACTAGATACTATACTAATATTATAAAGACGTAAAGTTTGTTTGTTTGTGAGTTTGTAGGGGGTAATATCTGGATCTACTAAACCGATTTTGAAAATTATTTTTCCAATAGAAAGCCACGTTATTTGTGAGTATCATAGGTAATATATCAACCCGAAAAATGAAAAGACTTTTTTGTGGTAATCGCATTTGCAAAGTAAGTCGGAGAAAAAACGGTCGAACGAAAACGTTTCTTACGAACGCTGCCTTAACGATGAGAGATATATGATTGAGTTCCAAAGAAAAATTGTAGAGCTTGATAATATCTACAAAAAAGTTAGACATATGTCTAACTTTTATATTTAAGTCACAGAAAGTAGTTTTTTATAAACGTTTACCGCCCAACGAAGTGGGCACGGGTCAGCTAGTTGACTACAATTAACGTTTTCTGGATTAATTATGAGAATTCTCAAAATAATAGTTTTTATTTAAGATTAAGTATTGATTTGCGAATGCATATATATTTTAGGTACCATTATATTACTTACCTACATAATATATTTACATAAGTTATCTGTCTATAGATTCTTAATTTCTATCCCCAGTATGTTTAATTTGTTGAAATTAAATTACTTCGTGTTTTATAGTTTTATTTGTAATTAATTAACGTCCCCATGGTAAAGTAATTAACACCTAATGAATTAAGGTTTTCATGTGATTTTAAATACGATTCAAAGTTAATTACTCTATTATACTAATAAGGAAATTCAGTCTAATAACAACATCGCTACAAAATTTCTTTATGTACATTTTTAGGACATAGGATATATGTATGTATGCTTATCTTAGGTAACTAGAGAGCATGAAGCTATCCAGCAAATACATCTCGACAAGTTATATAAATGACACAATTGACCAATGTATGGTTTTAATTGAAATCATTGGTTTTACTGGATCACTTTTTGATATCGTTACAACACCCTTGCCTCTTGGTTCACTAATAATCTCTTTATAATGTACTAGCTTCTGCCAGCGACTTCGTCCGCATGGAATATTGATAGAATAGTAGTACTCATTTACGTAGAAGGTGATAATATATGTATGTATCCTAAGTATGCTTTTGTACGGAGCGGAATCCTGGACAACATACGCAAAACAAGAACGCCGACTGAACACATACCACTTGCGATGTCTGCAAAACATACTGGGCACAACGTGGAAAGATCGCGTGAGATCTGCTTGGAGAGGTTGCACATGAAAAAAAGTCTGTTGGCTGTTCTATGCTTCGTTTTAAGGATTGCACTAAACGTGACATGGCTACATTCAATATCCCAAGCAGCCAATGGGAGGAGCTAGCTTTAGACCGGGCTAAATGGTGTCGCCTAATTCACAAAGACCAATCAAAGCACGACAAGACCTGGTTTCGGCAATTGGGAGAAAAACGCATGAGGCGTCACGAGCAGACCTCCTACCCCCGTCCACCTGGGGGTACAGATTTACATACTCGCCAAATTTGCGGCCGAGCGATTCGTTCCCGGATCGGTCTTATCAGCCATTTACTTGAATACTACTTAAATCATCTGTCACAGATGAAAAGGCCTATGTTGATGATGATGATGATAATATATTTAAATAATACGTACGTTAACTCACGTTTTGAAACATTCTTCATTGGTGCTCCGCTCCTATTAGTCTTGGCGTGATGATATATAGCCTATAAATATCCTCGAGAAATTAGCTTTATTTTTTAATATTAGAACGGCAAAATGACTACACTGTACCTGATGGGAAGCACAGTACAATCCAAAAACAATGGCGACCACCGAGTGACATACTATCCATCGCCGGTCACCGCTACCGTGCCGGCCTGCGAAAAGTGGGATATGCACAGGCTGATCACGAAACGCGCAACTGCAGAAGCGAATCACTATGACGGGCTTTTTCGCCATATACATGGTGGTTGCGACCCAGTTAGGCTATAAAACTCTACCACACCGATTTCGCCATTGCCTCGTTCGTTATTCAGCAGAGTGCATCATGTGCAGGTGAGGTTGGCTTGTATTAGATGTTATTTGACACCCCTTACACCCCGTCAGAGCTACACAGCTATCTAACACTGAAATAATTTTACAGAACAGACCAGTAATAGTTCCAAAGATTAGTGAGTTCAAGCAAACAAACTCTTCAGCTTTATAACGTTAGTATAGATAAGTATAGATTTACAGTCGATAAATTTTCCATTGGGATTAACATTGAAATATTTAACATTGTGAACGTATGGAAAATCGGCTGAGTGCCTTAAGCGCTCGCCTTAGTAGTCCGTTGAAGCTGTTAAGACCTTGCTAGGTCAATAGCGTAGTCAGTTCGAAAAAAAGAAAAGAAAAAGTCAACGTATCTGATATATTATTCTATCATTCTCTCGTCACGCATACGTTTCACGTAGAAAACGTAGATACAACACTAATACAGTTGACATTTACGCTTACATTTTCAATTGACATGCGAAGTTAAGCATTATGCTAACAATCTTTTTATAAATAATGACATTACTAAATGAATATTTCGATGTAAGCATACCAATAAAATTTTCATTTCACAGACTCATTTAATCGCTTGTAGAACGGATATGAACGAAGTACCGTCAATAAATAGTTCATTAGACTGAAATAGCTAAAAGAAAAATATTGCACATTCATATAATTTTATTGTAAATATATTTTGCAAAGCAATAATTAGTTTTTACTTTTATTTTCATAAATATTATTATTTCAAAACATCTTTAATAGTTAAGGCATGTAGTTTTTACGACGATAACGGATAATCATCACTACATATTATTATTCTATTATAATATATATTGTTTATTATCTTTATATATAAATTTCTTCTGTACGTGTGTATGTAACTGAACTCCTCCTAAACGGTTGGACCGATTTTGATGAAATTTTGTGTGCGTGTTCCAGTGGATCCGAGAATGGTTTAGATTCAATTGGACCCGGTAGGTGGTGCTGCGGTTGACTTGTAGGATTTTTTTTTATTATCAAGGCAAGACAACGTCCGCCGGGCCCACTAGTTATTTTTTTTTAATTATATAAAACAAAGTCCTCTGTCACGCTGTCTGTCTGTTCACGATAAACTCAAGAACTACTGAACGGATTTTTATGTGGTTTTCACCAGAAAAGTGATTCATGAGGAAGGTTTAGGTATATAATTGTCAAGGTTTTTATATTATCAATATTCTTGATTCATAATATATAATAATGAAAGTGTCATTTGAGAATTTTTACCAGAGCTTCATGTAAGTACTCGAGTCTATTTTGTGTCCGTGATTTAATTAGCTCTTGGACGTACCGAACAACGAGTTAATTGAAATAAAAAATGACAGGGTTAAAAAAATTATACGATAATATTAATTTATTATATTTGTGGTGGACGAACGTTGTGATCAGTGGAATATCAAACTGAGGTCCACGGATTCAAACCCCTGCATGTACCGATGAATTTTACAGAATTTACGTACATTTACTAATTTGAATTGGCAACACTAACTGCTGACGATGAAGGAAGACATCCTGAGGAAACCTAAATCTGAGAAATGTTCTTGTAAATACCACTGTATGTGGGGAAATATAGAACTGTGGATTTCTTGGAGCTTAAAATTGCCATTACGCCATGGGCTGGCGTTATGTCAATACCATCCTTAAAGAAGAGGCCTATGACTCTACAATTGGTCCCTTACAGGCTGATGATTATGTAACGGGTATCGAATAACATCACAAGAGTTGAGACACTTTTTTTTGTTCAGTAGTTGTTGACAAGTTTTAGTCTAATCAGCAAAAAGTATTTTGCAAATAGTTACTGTTTCCATACAATACATTTTTTCCATATATATATTCGTAATACTTCACGGTCCTTACTAATCTATAACATTTATACAATACTAAATACAGATCAAATATAGCATCTACTTTGGGGTGTAAGGGGTGTCGAATAACATCTATGACTTGAGACACCCAAGCCAACCTCACCTGCACGTGGTGCACCCCGCTGAATAATGAACGAGGCAATGGCGAAAGCGGGGTGGTAGGGTTTTACAGCCTGACTGTGTCGCAACCACCATGTATTTGGGGAAAAACCCGTCATAGTGATTTTCTTCTGCGGGTCGAGATCAGCCTGTGCATATCCAGCTTTTCGCAGGGCGGCACGACAGCGGCGACTGGCGATGAATAGTGTGTCACTCGGTGGTCGCCATTGTTTTTGGATTGTACTGTGCTTACCATCAAACATAGTGCAGTCTTATTGACGTGCTACAATTTTTTTTAAATGTATAATAGGGGTAGTAAAAAGAAATACATAATTATTGAGTGAAATTGAAGACTTCGGTTAGTATAGATCGAATAATCCGATGACAGCCAGATTATGCACCGTTTTGTAAAAACTTCGTGCTATTTTGAAGGTAACGTCATAATGCCTCTCTCAAGGAGCCCTGATCACTATTGGCGAAAAAACTAGGAGAGTCAATTTTAACAAGACTCTCTTGAGCAAAATCGTTCGCCATAGTGTGTATACCTAATTCGTATCAAGTTCGGACTGTAAGCTTAAGAGTTTCTCGATTACGCTCTAGGGGCTTCTAAAAAGTCACTATCGATGTATATGGGTAGGTGTTAGAGCCACGCTGAAGCTATTACTGGTTTCAGCATGAATAGGTCGGCTCGCCCGGGGTAGTACCACCCTCTCACAGAAAACTGACGTGAAGTAACAGTACTTGCATTGTTGCGTTTCGTTCGATCAGTGAGTGCGCCGGAGACTCATCTCCCCTCCCCTTCCACTTTCTCCTTCCCTTCCTCTCTCCCCCCCAACACAGGCTGGCAACGCACTTGTGACTCCCCTGGTGTTGCAAGTGTATATGGACGGTGGTGATCACTTAACATCAGGTGACCCATCTTTTCGTTTGCCTCCTATGATATAAAAAAATAAATAAAAAAAATGTGGTCAGGTGTTGTCCTTCAATGCGATCGCTTCCTTCTGACGGTCCAATCGTTGTAAATCAGAATTGTCGTAGGGCAGCATTTGGATTTCTCTGCGGTAGCTGTTGATACTGTTGATTTTGGATTGTACTTATCGTCAGACACAATGTTAAAGTTAATATCAACTTGTCATATAATAAAGAAAGATTTTCATGACATTAAAGCCTAGGGAGAAAAATATATTGCATCATATTTAATAACTCCGATAGTAATATAAATAATAACCATAGTGTATCAAAGTTAAATTTAACTTACCAATATGAATTTATCCATCGAAAATGT
Organism: Antheraea pernyi; assembly: GCA_015888305.1. NCBI lineage: Eukaryota > Metazoa > Arthropoda > Insecta > Lepidoptera > Saturniidae > Antheraea > Antheraea pernyi. Next base: position 872,881 of record MU158726.1, on the reverse strand, counting down.
GGTAAACGGATTAATGAATTCTCACCTCCACATGACATTAAAGTGGTCAATGCATTATTTTGCTTTCATAGAGACATATTTAACACGTACCACTTTTATACGATCAATACTCGTATGGTTTGCTTTATTTGTAGCCAGTATGTATTCATTTAAAATATTATACATTTACATTAACTTATTTGTCTCGACATAAGAATATATATAATTAATATGAAATTGTATTTACTTTACTCTAAACAGAGTCACAAAATAACAAAGAGAGAGAATTCTTTTCATTACAATAAAAGTAGATTCAGGTTGAATTTGTCCTTTATTTTAAATTAACCTAATTGCAATAATTAACCCAGTGGTTCATTAAGTGATTATACAAAATTCCCATTTTGGAAATGTACAACTAACCAATTGCCTAAAAGCCGGAAAATCTATAGAATGAAATCGTAAATGCTTTTAAGTATTTTAGTTAACTATACTTACTTTAACACAAACTAATAGGGTTACAAAACACATTGATTCGTTACAGTAATTATTTTTATACTAACTTACGATAATATTTAAAGTAATTAGTTTATTATGCTAAAGATGGGTAACTATTCTGTGTTGATTACATTATATTTTAAATCGACGTCATTTCAATAACAATGTCTAGAATAAATAGTAGCAGCATTAAGTAGTAATTAAAGTAGATTAATTAATTCCTTCACCAGGGGAATACGGTTACTTTTAAGCGTGGTTTGGATATAAAAGGGACCATCAGAATCAGTACTTTAGTAATAGCTTTAGACAGATTAATTTCAAAGTCAAAGTTTCATGAGTTGAAATTGTATACTAAAATCCCTTTATACAACATATGCCTAAAGTCCAGCCTAATATTCTATACTCCTCGAAAAAGTGGATTATTTACAGTTATTACACATCTATGCTGGAATACTGCCACAACTAGTTTCTATATAAAATTATAAAGATCCGAAGGTTTAATCACATCAAAGTGCTACGACAAATTAAATATGCATGTAAGCCTATAAAGCATGATGTAGCGAAACCTTAACCTGTGCGGTCTGTATGTCATCCACTGTAGAGGTAAGAGTGAGTAGTACGAAAGTAATAAGTGCAAGCACTTTTTAGAAACATAGATATACCAACGTGCCACATGGCAAAATATAACATAAAGCACTTTTAATTAGTAAAACTGACAGCTATAAAGTCAAGAGTTATGGTTTTTTAACCATTGAAGTACTTTTCTTGATGCCAAAGGCAATTAATTGTAAGTTAAAGCCATAGCGGTTGTTAGATAAATTTAGGTGAATGGTTTTTATGACTTTGCGACTGTATCTTCCAGATAAAGATCAACTTCATAAACCACATAAGAACATGGTAACTAAAACAGCCACTAAGTTTGCGATTTGTAAGGAAATTCCCATTAATAATTTTATCGATTTATAGGATCAGGTGTAACTAAAAACAATAAACAATTAATATGTTTATTCTCAAAAGAAATCTGTACCAATTAGCATGATACAACTGATGCTGCTGATAAAGAGTTATAATTGGAAAGCTCAGTAATAATTAACGTAGGTACTCTGTGTTTGAAATACGAAGTAAAACCTGCTTGTGGTTACTACAAACTATTTTTTCTACGTTTCCAATATTCAATTTCAAAATTTGAGTCTTATCAATGATTACAACTGATCCAGAAATCAGTAAAAAGACATTGAATCTATTTTCTATACAAGAAAATATATTAAACACCCTTTTTAATCTGCAAGAAGAAAATTTTGTAAAGATCTATATTAGTGAGCTCTTATATTATAAAGCGCACTTGTAGTCCGAATTTCATATTTCCAGTTATTCGTCAGGACTTTAGCTTACAGCTAACTAAGTCATCGATATAGTAGATTTGAAGTTGACTAGGCTCAGATAACATTTATTTGGTTGTATTGATTAAATTGTAAATGACCCGTGTAAGTTTCCAAAGCGTATTGCGGCTTGTCCGGGCAAAAAGTTCAAGGACTATGTCAAGTAGGTTTTACCGTTAAAACGTAATTAAAGGGTATATGTCTGGTAGTTTGGAAATGACACTCTCTCTGTATATCTAAAAAAAATGTTATGTAATGTACCATCAATTTATTTATTTACTTGTAAAATATAGATAAATGCGACTGAGTTCCATGCAGGCCCTTTAAACAACTAATACTGAACAACAATATTGTAACATCAATAATTATTAGAGTACGGAACGTGTTTGAAATCAGTTTTACTTTTAGCGGCACCAAAATCATTGTAGGCCTGTGTATAATTAATAGATATAATTTATGCTAAAAGAGATTCGACATTTCTCAATAACGGAAAGCAAAAATTCTACTGAAAAGAACTTCAACATTAAAATGACAAAAAAGTTGAGGTCTTTTTTTAAGCGAATACAAAAAAAATGTCTCCCTTTTGTGGTCGATAAATCAAAAGGATACACAGAGGTCTTGGTGTTATTATCAATGAGAAACAACAGAAAGCTGTCACTGATTTATATGAGACATTAATTCCCCCAATGCGTGGAACAGATGAAAAGTTATCGGTAACCGCTTGTTGTCCTCGAAGTATTATGACACAGTTGCGATATTGAAAGCTTTTTTTGTTCGTAAGTAGGATATACGACTTTCTGGCTGTCTGATTGGAACAAATCCTCCTATTAGCCAAGTATCATGGTAAGCTTTTCATTATCAAGTAACGTGTTATGTCTTTTTTCATCTTTAAAATGTTCAGGAATCGTAAACAATTTGAAAATGATTTGTTCAACTGTATATAGAATAAAGATGTTTATAAAGATTTTAGGGAACGTGAATTAGGCGGCTCCACGGGGATTACCGCAGGCCTACTTTAGAAGTATTATTATTATGTTAATAAATTATGTACGCATGTATGTACGCACTTTTGTTCAGAATTACGAGAGAATATTTTCCAGAACAAATTCTATCTCATAGAAACTTGTTTCTTCGTGTATTCCATTATTTTTTGCATTAATATTTAAATGTATACTATGACGGTGCTGATAAAAATTCTACAATGTTTGTAAGATTTTATCTACAATAATGATTGGTTTTTGATAACAATGAAGATAATAAGAAATATATATATTTAGGATCGACTTCCTTGTCTATAATGTATACTGCGATAGATTGATGCAAATTTATTTGATGAAATCTATTCAATTTTTTCGTTCAACTGTGTATATTTTTATATCAACCAATCCATGCGTCGTTTTTATTACTTTTATACATAATAATATGAACTAGTGGGCGCCCAGAGTTCGACATTCGACCATAGTTAATTGATTTTTTAAAGTTTGAATTTTATTAGGGTTCTTTTGTCAAAGGGAATTATGTTATAATATCATTGTAGAATGTAGAATGAAAAAGGGTAATTGGAACGTAAGAGTAAAATAATACATAACATTCGAGCATAGCAACCTCCTTCACAACCTTTTTTGAAGTCCTTACTATATTTACTAAACTATATTTACTTAATATATACTTATGTATAGCTATTTGTTTACTAAGAAAGAGAGAAAAAAAGTTTTAAAACAGTTTTAAGTTCAACCTAATTACAACCATGACACCTAGTAATAAAGTCACAAATGTTCAAAATATTATCTTATACTTACGATAAA
>MU158726.1:843617-869211 GCA_015888305.1 Antheraea pernyi | reverse complement strand
TATATATATATATACTATTTACAACATAAATGTTGGTAGTGTCTACAAAATTACCTTACCCACGCAGTAAAGAGCAGACAACAACAATTTAAATAACCAATGTTATTGTTCGGACCCACACAGGTTAGAATAGCTAAAGTGTCAAAGGAGTTCAACAGGGTTTTTCTCAGTTACATTAATAACCTAAAGTATCAAAGCAGGTGTAAGAATCAAGTAGTAAAATTACGTGTAGCAAACTTTTTAAATCACGTAACCTCTTGATTTTCCAACACAGACATACGATAAAGTGAATGTGAATTAAAGGCCAGATAACATAAAAATTTCACGATACCGATTGCGTGAATTCCTTCCGAAATTCGTGTAAGTTAATGAAAATGGTTCGTGTCAAATACTGTTCACACAAAGCTCGAAATATATTGTGTGTTCATTGCATTCAAAGCGGGCACGCTTAAAGTTGATTAGTGAAATTGAATATTGAACCGTGTTCTATTTGAGGAAATATCACACAATGTGTGTGAAGCTTTTGGATCACCAGATTTTTACTAGTTTCTTTTATTTCAGATTAATGATTGTACTTTGTTATAATTGTTTCTATTGTTATTTGTATTAACAAATAATTGAGTTATAACAAAATGTAGGTATATTTTATGAATATTATCTGTTTTGATACCTCTGCGTAATACGTATTGCATGTACAAATTTTTGTAACAATGTGTTAAACGATATTATAGAAGTTGAGGTACCCAGCGTTATCTAGTGGTAAACTATGGTAAAATGGATAGGATAGCATAACAGACCGGCATCTTTCATGGTGACCGCTAAAACCGTAACATATTTAAAAATCTTATATATCACCGAAGTCTAAAAATAGACATAACAACAATTATTATTATTATTGAACGGTTATTTTAGGGGAAGATAGACGTAAATACGCGATTTACTCTATCTTATTTGAGTTATTTATTTTGAACAGCTGCGCGCGCGAGCCGTTGTAATGTAGCCACGATGGCTGGAAACCTATGTATTGCAGTGACGGACCCTAGAAGAGGATTTCGGGCGGTTTCTTCGTATACCGAGATCTCCGAGATCTCGTGGAAGATGAGTAATTGACCTGCGTAGTCAATACTCGATAGGGAAGGTATATATAAGATTTTTAAATATGTTACGGTTTTAGCGGTCACCATGAAAGATGCCGGTCTGTTATGCTATCCTATCCATTTTACCATAGTTTACCACTAGATAACGCTGGGTACCTCAACTTCTATAATATCGTTTAACACATTGTTACAAAAATTTGTACATGCAATACGTATTACGCAGAGGTATCAAAACAGATAATATTCATAAAATATACCTACATTTTGTTATAACTCAATTATTTGTTAATACAAATAACATCGCGATACAGTGACTCACCTACATCACTTGAACACACATATGAGATCATCTCCCTCACACACATGTACATATATACACATGGTGGGAGGGTTTTGTTTTTTTTTCCTCATCGAACTGAATCGAATAGTTTTAGTTCGTTTCAATCCGATATACACGTATTCATTTGTGAATCATGCAATTTCGATTGTATGTTTCACAAATGTATATATGTATGAATAGCTTAGAATAGTTAGCTAGGACAGACGCGACTTTTTCCAGGTAACAGGACTCAGTGTTGTTGTTTTTACTTTATATTTTTTGTTTGTTGACAGAGATTGTATTCAAATATTCATCGACCTTTTTTATACAAAGTATATTCTATAATAAAGTACCAACTTTAACACACAAAAAGTCGTATATTACTCCAACAGAGTGAAATATCAATACATTTATTAGTATTTAGATATATCCTTATTATAAATGCGAATATATTAGATATATCCTTATTCCCTCATCCCACCTAAGTAGGGTTGGCACAACATGTTTTCTTTTTTCACTCTCTCCTGTCAAATGTCATCTCAGTATTCACACCTTTCAGGCACATATCATTTTTCACGCAGTCCATCCATACCTTCTTCAGTCTTCCTCTACTCGTATATCCGTCCACCATCATACTCAACACTTTTCTAGTCACATGGAATTCATCTCTTCTCATGACATGCCCATACCATGCTAACGTATTATTCCTCAACTTATCTGTCACTGGTACTATTTTCAAACTTCCTCTGATATACTCATACATATATATCCTTATTATAAATGCGAATGTGAGTTTATTTGCTTGTTACGCTTTCATGCCTTAATTACGCAACCGATTATCATGAAATTTTTAATACACGTTGTTAGAGATATAGAAAAGAACATAGGATCCAAAAATAGTACTTATTTACCGGAGGGTTACGTAAAATCTAGATTATTATGAGTGGAGTTGTTTTATGAGACAAAAAATATCCTAAATGTAATCTCGTAACATTAGTTATCACTGTGCCAAGTTTCGTCAAAATCGGTTCAGTACTTTCAGAGTGATGCGCGTTCACAGGGACAGACAGACAGACAGACAAAAATTTTAAAAGGGTTATTTTTGGCTTCTATATCGACAACAAAGCCTACCCCTATCAAAATTTTCAAAAAATATTTAATGTACAGATTTGGCCCTGCTACAGTTTTATCATAATAATATAGATTACATTTTCTGGTATAGAAATTGCTTTAAATTCATGAAATATTGGTCGGATAACTTTTTTTTATGAGTCAGTTCTTTTTTTCTTCCTACTTTTAGCGGTTTGCTCGAAAAATTAAGAGAAAATATATTTTTTACAAAAACTTTACTTTGACGACTCCTACTGGTGAACCAATGCGAGTTACACATAAAAAACACTAAGACTATTTTAAAGAGCGAGAAATTCCCCACAAGTTCCATTAAACCGATTTGCAATATTGTAAAAGCCGGGTAAGCATTATAAATTTGAAAAAAAAAAAGATTTTTTACATGCATTTTGAATGGTAAAACTTTAAATTTAAATTGTAAGTACTTAAAATTAATATTAAGAGCTCAAACTTGGTGTGGATTTTTTTTTCTATATGTAGATTAATATTTTACATGAGCATCGAAAAACAAAATGTTTGCGAAAGTGAACTACCCTAATACCTATACATATACCAAAATCAATTTATATATATATTTGTAATGTGGATTATTTAAAAAAAATTGTGTGTACTTACGTACACGCGTTAGAAGTTATACTTCTTTGGCGTAACACGATAAAAATCTTTTCAAAAATTTTATTCTACTTATTCTACGTTTATAGAAAAAACGACACTAACAATAGAAAAAAGGTGTTTAATACACTGAAAGTTTCAATACAAAGAAATACAAACAACAAATACAAAGAAACAAAATGTTGACTTTAGCTAACTTCAGAGTGTCGGTTTTTCGTGACGGTGTGCGCGCGCATCGTAAAAATTTACTCTCATCAGTTTTCCCTAACGCGCCAAAAGAAGTATAACTTCAAAAAGAAATATGTTCTATTTAGATTCTTAGATTGTGATTTAGGTTTTACGTCCATATTGAGTTATTTAGAGTTTGACCATAGAATATATTACTAAGATAATAAAGATGAAGTAGGCATAAGTTAGTAAACAATTAAATAATAATTACTCTATTTTGTTAACGTGGTAGTATTATAACCATTTCTAATTTCAGCAATATCATAAACGTTTTGAAGTGAGACTTCTTATAGAACTGTAGCGAAAACTTTTCTTTAATGCGTGACTCGTTAAATGCAAGATATATATATATATTTGTGTGTTTCCCTGAGTCTAGTAGAATACCGAAATGAGGAAATGTATACTTAAGTAAAGTATATACGGGACTTCCTATAATATATAATAGTTAATAAGCATCCACGTATATTTATACCTTATTTAAAACATACTAGCGGGCCTGGCGGACGTTATTCCGCTCTGATAATAAAAAAGACCTTGACAAATTCTATACCTGAACCTTCCTCATGAATCACTTTATCTACTGGTTTTTCTTGGTTCTTGGTTGGTTCTGGAGTTTTTCCAGGGAGTCGACTTATTTGTTTAATTAATGCGTGATTGCAAGTTAAGTTTTTATTTTTGTTTCACCTATTTCTGGAGTTTGCACCGTTTACCAGAGTAATTATGCAAAAAGGGTTTCATGGATATGTTAGCGAAGACAGGCGTTATAACATACGGATACCATTAGGTTCAGGTTATGGTATAAATTATCGCGGCCTCACACCTTCTTCTTAGGGGTTAAGCTTTTGCAACATTATGTTCATTTTTCTATACGATTTTTTATAAAGTCAACAGCTTCAATAATGCTTCCATATCTTGCGTATAAAATTCTTCTATCCGTATGTATGTGACTGAACTCCTCCAAAACTGCTGGACTGATTTTGGAGAATTTTTTTGTATGTGTTCAGGTGGATTCAAGAATAGTTTAGATTCACAATTGGAAAAGTACGGTGGCGCTGCGGTTGACTTTTTTTTTTAAATTATCAAGTCAGGACAACGTCCGCCGGGCCCGATAGTATGATATATAAATTTATTATAACTTTCCTATTACTTCTCAGATGGAAAATTATCGCGTGAATTGGTAATATTTAATAATTCCAAGTAGTTATAGTTGAACTATTTAATTTAATCAAGAAGTACAGAACACCCGACAGTGATAAAGTTTGACAACCCCGAAACAGCTCATTTTCCAATTTAATGTCAATTATTACATTACCACCAATCATCAAAGCGACAACTTATCCTCTACATATCCACGTTTAAACACTTCATTTTATAAAGTCTTCGTATGTTTACCGGAACTAGTTATCTCTTATATACTTTTATAACAAAAATCATAAAACAAAATACGGCGTTTATAAAAAAAAAAAAAAAATAATTCTACGTATATGAATTTATTATTTCGTCGAATATTCTAGTCTCTTTTATAGCTACGCAGCTACGGTGGAATTAAATAAAGTTTGCCTTTTTTACGCATCTCCACAAGAGAAAGGTTCCGTAACGTAAAAAAACGGGTTGGTTCGGGTCAGAAAGCTAATTAGGCATGTAAAAATATTCTGACGCTTATGCAGTGATTTTTCTATGTAATTATAAAAAGTAATTAATGCCACTTATACAAATATGGTATAAGCAGCAAATACAGAATTATGTATTGCTTAATTATTCCAGGAATTAATATTCAATATTAACAATTTAAAAAAATATACACATATGTATTCTATGTCTTCTAATCTATTTTATAATACGGTCGAAGCTTTTACGGGCATCATTCAACGCAGCTTGTAATTTTTACAATCCGTACAGGAAACATCGCGCAAAATATTAATAAACTTATTTTAATTATGAAATTATTCAAGTCATAATGATATATGAAAACTCAAAACTTGTAGTTCCATACTAACAAAGTTATAACTTTAATATTAACTTGTAATGAATCTTATAGCCTATAGAAAACCTTACGAACGCCAAATATTACAAAGAAAATGTACAAAAGACCCACAAGTTTTGATTTACTTAAACCTTACCTTTTTTAAGCAGAACGCGGGTTAAACTTCATCGGCTGGGCTTTACAGATCATGCCATTTACCGAATTCGGTGCTGGCCACGGCCAAGTTCATTAGAAATTTTATTTACATATTGACGTGGGACAACAAATTTTTAGAATAGAATATTTTAGTTAATTATAGTTTAAAGTCTCAATTAAATTGTTAAAAGTCTCAGAAAATAGTTCAGGATTTTCTATGGTAGATCTCGCGAGCGCGGCTAAAGCGGTGAACGAGGATGAAGGGACACGACCTTTCTATCCTAACAGCCGCACTAGACTGTTCGTTTCGTACGGCCGCGAGTTAACGCGTGCCACTAGTGATGCTACACACCTCATACATTTAAATATACATACATATATATCTTTATTTTTAAACATTTTTACGTAAATAAATATATCTTTGGCTATATTGTAAAAATATAAGTCACAGAAATTCCCACGACTGTCGCACTCGGAGATGGTACCTCTTCTAAGCTTAACATCTTTTCCGTCTCCGTCTTTGCTTTCACTGACAATAAATATCGGATGAGATTATGCCAATATATATGGTTCATAATGATAAAAGTGTGCTCATTAGTATAGCAACCGTACGATTTATAAAACAGAGGTCTGATTACTTACAGAAAAGAGGAAGGTAAAAAATTACGTGCTATTTGGAGGGGAGATCAAATAATACATCCTTATTTTTTATAATATAGGCAAAACTATAATAGTTAATAAAACTAATATTATAATCAAATTGTTTAATATGAATTTAACTAAAGTAAACATAAATATTATTAAATGAATGTTATCGAATACGTATATTTTATTACTGTTATTTCACATCACTAGTTGTAACAGCAGGGTGTCCGCCCCTCATTCGTTCCAACCGCCCTTAACATTTCTGTGTAGCCCTTAACACACAAGACACCAAACCGTCTTAGATTTGTTAAAATATTTAACGGTAAAATAATTTTACATTATTTATTCTAACCACTAAATTGTCTTAACAATGTCTTTGTAAAATACGTTTAATTTCATTCGTTATAAAGGTATTATTATTTCCCAATTTTGGTAGACAAAAAACCTTTTATCTTCTCTGTTAAGCGAGATTCTTTATACACGTATGTATTTAGGTGAATCATGAAATGATTGTGTTATCACTCACCGAGTGTATAATTTATACACAATTATATTATTAAATAATTCACTAATTGAGCAAAAATAGCTCACAACTGTCACAATTCTATAAAATATGACGTGGCTTGCTGATAGCTAATTGGATTATCCGATATACGTGAAAACACATTTAATATACGATATACATTTATTATAAATTCGCATGGAAAAATTCACAGGAATTTATTGTCTTTTTAAAGCAATCGGTATCAATTATCAATAAATTTTGCATTTTTTTTACGAAGTACGTCTACAAAATTTATACGTATAATAATAGTATTCATTGTTTCTGCTCTTGATCGATGAAGTAACTCTCAAAATAAATCGCTGAAACCATGACGCCGTACTCTTTATAGACTTTAAAAGTTTTTGTTGTCTCGAAACTTAGTAAATCAACTATGAAAGATATAATTTATGGTATGTTTTATAACTCAAGTTATTATTACCAGACGAGGTGGAATCTGGGGAAATAGTTCCATAAATTCTACATTAATATTAAAGCGAGAATATTCGGCTTTAGAAGCCGTTGTTTTGAATATATATCATTTGTTTAATGGAGGTAATATGAACCACGGATCAGTTGTTTTTGGAATACTTTTATGTAAACATATGAAACCTATTTACGAGTTTAATTTCAGGAAGCATTCAGTATTGGGCGAGTTTTATTTGCGAGAGCAGAGAAACATAAATATTGAAGAAATTATTCATATAAATCTAAATAATATACACTATATAATGTAAGAACAAAATAAAAAATAACCCCTGCCTATAAAGTCGGATGGAGCTGTTAAGGCCCGTCAGGCCAACAACGTATTATCAGTTTGTATGTATGGTCTGTTTGTATGTAAATTATTTTATTTATTTATTCAATGACAAACAAATAATTACAGTTACATATTAATAGTTACAAAAAATATGAAACATAAACCAATGAAGTTTCCACTAAACCTGAATAGTACAAGTAGACAGAACAATCATAGATAATAGTATTTTAAACAGGATATAATTTATAGCATTTAACTATGGATATATAAAACTATTTTAGCTAGTGGGGAACGAGAAGTCACACAATTTCTGAGTAATTTAAATACAATTATTTTGGTATCTCTTTTCGTCTATCAGCAGGAGTGGGCAGAATGGGCCAAGGTTGTATAACAAATGACATTTAAACATAGATAATGAGTTTGAAGGAATTGATGGAAGTGGGATGGATATATCGCACGCTACTCTGATAAAAGATGTACCATATTTATATTTAATCGTACGGCTAAATAGAGCATCCATTTTTAATTATCATCAATTGACTGATTACTCTATTTGTCACTGCGAGGTTCAATTTATGTGGAACATTGCAGCGGCCAAAAATTTGCCACTTTTAGCTCCAGCTGGGGATCATGTCCAGGGGAATGAGAGGTACACATCATGCGAATACGAATATCGCTCCGAAATTATAAGATGGAAATATCCATAAGGAAAGAGGAAAGTAGGCCAATGCGACGATGGGCTGGTGGTATTTCCCGTTCAGGAAACTTTTGGATCAATTTAGCCAAGGACAAGGATATTTGAAAGAAGATGGAGGAGGCTATTATCCAAACAGGAGTTCATATGAAAATCAAAGTAGATCAATATAATACACTAACAATATTTTTTAAGCAAATTTACCAAGAAATAAAAAATAAACTATATCTTTAAGTATGAAATAAATGGCTTTGTATTTATTATTGAGTTTGACAAATCTACTTTTGACGCTTTCAATCAGTTCAAAATATTTATCACAATGTGTATCCGCTACGACTGAACTGTATTCAAACAAAGAACAAACCAAAACTTTATAAAAAGTATACGTACATATCAGATTATCAGAAGAAGCAAAGCCTTTTGTATACGTTCGCAGTCATTGATGTATTTATTAGACGGAAGGAAACAGCCATCTAGCAGCCTAAGTTCAAGAAAATGTAGAGTGATTTTAGTAAATTTTCGTTGGAATTGATAAACCGGTGTCTTGATATATATCTACGTGAATTTATGTTCCTTTCAGTGTTTCACTTCGCCATAACATAATTTATCAAATTCACATGTATTTTAATACAATTTCTCCCTTGATATACGTTCCAAATTTGTACATTTCGATATTCCGTTTATGCTTTTGGCTTCTGTCGGAATAAAGCGTTAAAAGCTATTTACGGCGCCGCGTTGGGTAATTAAAATATTTATGCGTAGGTACATCTTCGATACTAAAGTTGCTCTTTAACGTATACTTTGCAATTATATCTGATATTTGAAGTGTTCATCATCTAGTCTAGTAGATTTCATATTTTCGAATATAAGAATATGGCTTGACTAACTTCAAGGTGTATTGAATGTAACAGGGTCCAGTAAAGACGCGAACTTAATTTGAGGACGCGCAAAGATTATAAAATGTGTCAAGTTTCTATAGAGTACTACGCGTAGTAACTAACGTAACTAATATTAAATAATGTAATTGCTAGCGGACACGGTAGCAGATATTTTCCTGACACATTAAATTAATGATGTTGTGATGCTGAAAGTTTGGTACTTGCGAGAAATCCAAAATTTAAAAAAAAATGGTAGAAAATTATAAATAGTTAGATCTCGACAACAGCGCCATGTACTGAGTCCAGCTATAGCTAAGAACTATCTAATAATTACCAAAAAGCAGAAGAATTACGGAGAAACAAAGATGATATGAACATAATATATATTAAAAATGTTTGATTTACATAGCTATAGATGTATCTGTTAATCTAAATAAGTAAATAAAATAAACAAAAAATAAAAATATCGTCTGTGCATGACAAAATTGTAATTAAGTTCATGTTACTATGCACTTATAATACTTAATAAAACCGTTAAATTTACAAAAATTAATCCGAAAGAGTTCTTAAACACGATATATATATATAGTGCAAAAATGGACCGTGGATCCTGGACTATAAGAATTATATATATATACTAGCGGACCTGGCGGACGGTGTCCTGCCTTGATAATAAAAAAAAATCCTAAAAGTCAACCGCAACGCCACCTACCGGGTCCAATTGTGAATCTAAACCATTCTCGGATCCACTGGAATACGCACACAAAGTTTTATTAAAATCGATCCAGCCGTTTAGGAGTTCAGTGACATACACATGCACAGAAGAAATTTATATATAAAGATATGTATTTACAAATGCCTTACCAAATAAAACACTTTGTTTTAATAATTGCTTTTAGGAAAGGTAGTTGCAGTTTACAAACTTCTTAGTCATTCTAAAACCTTCAAAGAAATCATATAATATGTAAAATAGAGAATATCTAGGATACAACAAAACAAAAACATCGTTTTACAAATTATTACATCGTGCAAAAATTAATGTTAAAGTATTTTTAAGGAAGCTGCTGTATTGTATGTTTATATTTTTCTAGAAGATTAGGCCCTCCTCGGCAGCGGCTCAAGCCTAGGTCCGTTCCCTCAGCGTGGAGCCCTTGAATGCGCTGCTCGCCCGATACAGTGACACAAAATCTTACATCACTGTGACAACATTACACATATCACCTCCACACACGTGCACGCATACACAGACGGCTCCGTCGTCACCCACGTACGAGATCGTCCGAGAGCACCGCGCCTCTGATCTACGCGACGATGCGCTCCTCCCGCGCACCCCCGCCAGCTCCGGCTCCGCCGTCGAGCAGGCGCGTAAACAAAGGCCCTTCTCAGGGCCAAACCACATCAACAGAATGTCAATCGCTACCGACTTTCGCTATGCCAACTGACACCACCGCCTCCAGAAAAATCAAGACCACCGCTTCGCCCATGGATCACCACCGCACCTCCGTGCCTGCACCTCAGCCGTCGACCTCGGGTGTGCAACAGAGGCCGTCCGGTGGAGCGTACCCCACGGCAGAAGCGTACGAGAGTGATATTCTCACTCTCGCCCAACTGATTACAGTTGGGGCTCTGTCGGAGGGTATGCTCCGTTAGATGGCGCTGTATATGCGCATCTCGGAGGCCACAACCGAAGGCACCCCGCCTTCCGCAACAGACGCGGCGGCGCTCGAACGCGCCGCCCGCGGCTCACTCGCGTTACCCGCGATTCCGGTCGCCCCGGATAGCCCGCTCGGTCGAGCGCTGCGCCGCAAGCGCAGCGAACCCGAAGCAGAGGCCGCCGCGAATCGTGCACCACCACCGACGCCACCGACTCCACAAGAAGCGCAACCGCTCATCAAGAGAGTGAAGATCGTGAAGCCCACGCAGCAACCAAGTCCGACGCCGCGTGAAACCGCCACAACTACAACACCACGGGTGGCCGCACCCACCCCCGTGCCTGCTACGCCGCGAAGGGTTGCCCGCGAGCAGCCCTCTTACGCGTCGATCGCAGCGCCTCTCGCGCGCGATTCGCGTACTACCGAGACGAGCTCGCGCCCGCGGAACCCTAATCCGACGCCACCGACCGCTGTGATTGGCCAATCGGACACGCCTGCCTCACCCGACGCGCGGAGCCCGCGTTTCCCCCCGATAGTGGTTGAGAGCCTTTCCAACTGGGCTGCGCTACTCCCACGGCTGGAGGAAAAGTTGGGACGCGTGCCTGACGTTCGCGGCTACGGCGCAGGATTCCGATTCATCCCTGAAGACGCTTAGGAATACAGAATTACCACAGACTTCCTGTCGAAGCAAGAGGGAGCGAAGTGGTTCACATACTCCCCCCCCCCCTCTCAACAATGCCTCAAGGTCGCCGTACGCGGCCTACCTCAAAAGACTGACCCTGAAATCATACTGGAAGCCCTACGAGAGAAGGGATTCGCTCCGGAATACGCCCGTGAGATAAACGGATGTCGAGGCAGACCCGGGTGCGTCTTTTTCGTCGTCCTGAAGTGATCGCCCGGCCTGACGCCCGCAATCTATGACGTCCAGAATTGAAGCCTGGAGGGGGGAGCGCCGGCTCGCGCAGTGTTTTCGCTGCCAGCAGTTTAGGCATTCCTCGCTTCAATGTCATCGAGATATAGCTTGCGTGCGATGCGGGGGACCTCACCCCGCCCGACAATGTGATCGCCCCAGAGAGGAGCCGGCGACCTGCGCCAAATGCGGGGGCGCGCACTCCGTAAATAACAAGGCTCGCTGTCCGATATTCAAACGGGAGCTGAGAAACCGCCGGGCCGGCACCCTACCACGGACCGGCAACGAGCGACGAGGCGAAGTTCGACCAGGCGAAGTCAGACAGCCACCAAAGGAGGTCGAGGAAACGGCAGCGGCGAGCCTCATGGCCCCCGCCAACCCTCCCCCCTCCCTTACGGGACCCAAGAGCAGCAGAAGAAGCAGGAAAGCTAGAGCGAAAGAGCGAGCAGACGCCGCGGAAAAAGTGCTGATCGAGTTCGAGACCAGGCTGGCCGCCCTGGTTTCGGAGCGCGACCAAATACTGCAGACAGCCTCGCTGGAAGAAGCCGAGAAAATCAAGGCGGAGTACAGCGAACGAGGGAAGGTTGCAAAAAGCGAAATCGCCCGAAAAGCGAAGCTCCTAACCACCGCAACTGCACCACACACACAATAGACACCATAGAGAACGAGGCACACTCAGCTAACTTAGCGCGCTCGCGCAAAGCACGGATAAAATGACACCCCCGTCAAAACGGGGGGTGAGCGATACTACCGCTAGAGGGGTTACCCTGACGCGGTTCCCCCGCACGACCCTACCGGGGCGCGCGAGAAGAGACCAGCTGACGCATACACGCTTACGCATGCAAGTGAAAGGGTTTTAATTTTTCCCTTATCAAACTGAAATAGTTTAGAAAATTATCCGATACGAAATATATATAAGTGTTGCTGAGGTATGTATGCCTGATACACATATATGTTTCAACAACTCATATATGTATGAATAGTTAGCTTAGCTTAGGTTAGCTCAGATAGATCGCGAATTGCATGTATCAGGCAACAGCCAAAGCCGAGGTGTGTCGTGCACCCTTGAGCTAGTTGTCAAAATAAAATCGGCTTAGTGCCTTAAGCGCTCGCCTTAGTAGTCCGGTGAAGCTGTTAAGAGCTTCCTAGGTCAATAGCGTAGTCAGTTCGAAAAAAAGAAAATATTTTTCTAGATATTTATTTCAAGCCCTTCTATTTATATATGTGTCTATTTTTAATACTATCTACGTGTCTGTACTGATAAATTATCTACTGCATATTTGTTACTATTTAATAATCTAATTACAATATTGCAAATTAAGTTCTTTTGTGTAGCATCCGTTTACTTTTTTTATATCATAAGAGGCAAACGAACAGATGGGTTACCTGATGTTAAGTGATCACCACCGTCTATAGACACTTGCAACAGCAAAGGAGCAAAAAAAATGCAGTTGCCGTTGTCAGCTTGTGTTTGGGGGAGAGGAATGGAAGGGGGAGGGGAGGGGAGGGGAGAGGGAAAGGGAGGGGTGCCTTACTTTGAACCTAGTAACAACGGTCGATCGCGAGTGCTTTTTAAGTAGTTCTCTATTTTAGTTATTTTGGTAAGTACCTAAAACAAAATGTTATGAATAAACAACTAAAATTTATTTGATCCACAATTAGGCCACAAAAGCCCCTTCATCACTTTCTTTTATCGCTACTAGCAGGAGTTACCTAAACCTACTTAGATGATAATCCAGTATCTAACAAACATGCAGCCTTTCATAGTCGATCGATCGTAATCAACAATATTGAGGTGTTTAAGTTTGAGCACCCCTGACGTATGTTTTCAAACATGTACTAAAAAATCTAAGCTGATAATAAATCTATGATAAAAAAAACTAACCATGTCATGTTATGAATACACTAATGCCCGATGTCTGAGGTACTCGGTTAAACTAACAATAGTTATTGACTCAACAAAGTTATCCATAAGATAATCTGTCAAATGGCCCTTTGAGTTTTACTGATATTTATCATATGATTATGTGTGAAACGAAACGCAATTTGATAAGTTATCGAATCGATAATGCTATTGAACAGATAAACTACAATTAAAGTACCTTAGAAACTGGGAAACAGATAAGTGTATAAAGAAACTTTCCCTTTTATAATATTTTTTTGGTCAATTTTTTTATCGCTTTTTTACTAAACTCTTTAAATTCAGAACTATTTATTGCCACATAAATTATAGTTTAATGTCTCCTCTTTATGATGTTCTCAAGCGATTCTGAAGTTATAATGATAAGTAGGTTACCAAAAATAAAGTCACCATAAAACAATAAACCTGTTCAGGTCACGATTTTTATGACGAATGTGCCTTGATATGGGAAATTCAGGCCGTAACAATTATTCTAAAAGTAGACAATATCTTTGTCTGTCTGTCTGTCTGTCCGATTGTATGTCCAGATTTAACTTAAGACGACTTGTGCGGTCTGCATGAAATTTTTGTCTTATCTTCAATGGAATATGAGATTTGCCATAATGTTTCTATATTTTTTTCTCAATTGATTTTGATGAGGAGTGTAAGGGGTGTCGAATAACTTCATAAGACTTGAGACACCCAAGCCAACCTTACCTGCACGTGGTGCACCCTGCTGAATAACGAACGAGGCAATAGCGAAGGGTGGTAGGGTTTTACAACCTGACTGGGTCGCAACCACCATATATATAATATGATCTATTATATATTATATCATATGGCGAAAAAGCCCGTCATAGTGATTCGCTTCCGCGGGTCGCGTTTCGAGATCAGCCTGTGCATATCCAGCTTTTCGCAGGCCTGCATGACAGCGGCGACCGGTGATGGATAGTGTGTCACTCGGTGGTCACCATTGTTTTTGGATTGTACTGTGCTTACCATCAAGCATAGCGCAGTCATACAGCAGTGCTTCAATTTTAAAAAAAGATTGCGTTTTGTACATGGAAAGTATATGCCATCAAAAAACTGTTGCCAAAGCTTAGGTAATCAATATCTGAACTCTGCCCGCTCAATGTATCTTTAATATTTTAATGTATGTCCGTAAAAAAGTAGAACTGCTAGAATTGTAAATGGCCAGTATGATTTTATTACAAGAAATAATAAATTTTTGATGTGGCCAATACATTTCTAAATGTTTTTATTTCATTACAAATATATAACTATTATATATAAGATATTATTTCAATAGATGTACAGAAAGAGTTGTCATTTCCACATATATATTACTGTCGTTCGCATAAGGATCTATATAGATATATATTGAACATATTATCTGGTAAAACGGTAATATGTTCATTATAGAACCTACAATATTCCGTAATACATTTTAGTCATTTCACGGAATAATAATTATACAATGTATAATTATTAGAAACATAATAGTTATCAAGAAATTAATTGAAATATGTTGGAGATTGACGTGTAATCACGACAACCGATAACACGTGTTTCGCTCCATCACGGAGCATCATCAGATCGATGTTGACTATTCCGATGCGATCTTCCGATCGGGCGAGTCGTCGTGATTACGCGTAAATTTGCAACATATTTTAATTAATTTAACACATACTGTATAATTAATATATATATTGATTAATTGATTCGCTTTTCGTTGCAGTTAGACGTGGTAGTGGTCAATCAATTTCGGGAGGAAGTGCAAAGTAGCGTCCACTATACTATCATCTAAAGAATATTTATATAACTAAGGAATGTTACTTAGATAACTGATAGATATATTAGAATATATTCTACATAGTATTCTTTAAATTTAACTGTTCTAGGAATCAATGTCCAGTTATGTTTTAATTTTTATTTTATACGGAAAGTAGTACAATTGTTTCCTGAACGAATACATCTATATCATTAGCTACCTTGTGTCACAATTATTAAAAACTAGTGGGCGCCCAGAGGTCGACATTCGACCATAGTTCATTGATTTTTTAAAGTTTAAATTTTATTAGGGTTCTTTTGTCAAAGGGTATTATGTTATAATATCATTGTAGAATGTAGAATGAAAAAGGCTAATTGGAACGTAACAGTAAAATAATACATACAGTCGAGCATAGCAACCTCCTTCACAACCTTTTTTGAAGTCCTTTATTGACAGATGTCTTTTTTATTTATAAGTGTATATATGTTGTGTAAAATTGAAGCATTAGTTTGAGTAATGCATATTTTAATTAATTTAATGTACCTCTAATGCATTTTATATAAAATAAATAGCTTTCTGCACTTCTCCTCCATATAAACTTTAACTATGCCAAATTTCACGTTCATCTGTTCGCCCAATTCCGTTAAAAAGGGATACAAAGTTTAGGCTTCACGTATTAATATATATGATGATACTTATTTCATATATAGTCTGGCTTTAGGCAATAATATGTTGTATGTGCGTTCCTAGTTCCGTAAACCAGATTGGTTAGACTAGTTTCTAGCTGAGAGGACATTGAAGCGAATCGCATGAACGAACGTCGTGGTAACTGAAATCAATTTACTAACGGTGGAACAAGCATATGGGAAACGGTTACCTCTAATCGCTGCAATATAACTCGGTCTTCGGTATAACACAGTTTGTGAGAAATAATTATTTGTTTGAGTATATACAGTTTAAGTATACTCCTATGACTATAATAAAATTTAACGTATCTGTACTTTTTAGACTTTTGTCAAAAGAAAATATTGCAAGTGACTAGGAATAAATAATAAAATACGTTTCAATCATTTTTAGAAATGTCTATCTGTTTGTTTGTGCATATATCACTGCTAATGTATTATAGGCTTATGATAAAATGTCAACGAGAAAATAATGAAGCATATTCTGCAGTAACATTTAGGTTTTATTTCATTAAAATCATTTCATTCTATCAAACCAATCAGGACTAGGCTTGTATGAAAGATAACGTTTGAAAAATCGTATAGAAGAGTGAAAATTTTTGGGTTAAAAATACTTCGAAAAAAAAAGAGTGAATGCGTTTTTTTCCACCGTCCATAGGCATTAGGAACACCAGGGGAGTCGCAAGTGCGTTGTCAGCCTGTGTTTGGGGCGAGGGGGGAGGTGCAGGGAGGGAGGGAAGGGGAGGTAGGCCTCTAGCGTTCTCACTGACCAACGCAACAACGCAAGCACTATAACTTCACATCGGTTTTCTGTGAGAGGGTGGTACTACTCCGGGCGAGCCGACCCATTCATGCTGAAACCAGTAATAGCTTCAGCGTGACTCTACCACCTACCATGAGTGAGCGAGAAAGGACACAGTAGAGTGATCTGCAAGAATATTAATATAATTGACATTCAGTTTCTCACTTGCTATTATATTTCACTACATGGTCATACACATGAGATATGTATGTACATATATGGAAGTATTATTCTCATTTTCTCGTGCGAAGCCGGGGCGAACAGCTAGTCTCTTAATATTATAAAGCTTAAGAGATCGTTTGTTTGAATGAGCAAATCTCTGGAACTACCAGTCAGTTTTGAGAAATGATTTTTGCATTCTATAGTTTATTTGTTGAGCTATACGCTATCACGCTACAATCATTAGAAGGACCTTGTGGAGCTGTGGATGGTATCGGGACCCAATGATGGATTGGTACTGCGGGAAATGAACGTTAACAGGAGAGACCGAACTGTGAATGTCTATGTTGGCGAGGTACTATACTGCATGGTTTAACCGTGTAGTTGGTATTCTACGCATCAGTCATACTATATATGATATATCTTTAAGCTTACTCTATAACGTTAGCAGTAATTATTTTTTATTTAAATAAATTGTTGTCTATACATATAAAAATGCATGTTAGTACATCTGAGATTATTTAATTTTGCTATAATTGATCGTTACATTTAATACAGTATAATTTAATACAGACAAACGTACAGGGCACGATAGCATATTATAAATGTAAAGTTACGATTATTTGAGTCACTTCCTATCAGAGACAAGTCGGGGCGAGGTTGAGGTGGCGGTTATAAAAGTATAGCGTCATCCTATATTGCCGTCATTTTTAATAACCTGTACAGTGTAATACTCTACTGTATAGAGTTACAAATATATGTAGAGTTGTGGACGGTCCGATGATCCGCGCGAGAATGATCCCCGCTCCTTTTGTTCTACGCCTTATATAGCATTTCTTTTTACTAGAGAGCAGGGCTTAATATTTCTGTCGATACCCAAATACTTTTTGATGATAGACGAGACTTTTGCGCTGATAGATTTACACGGATTGTAAAGAAACTTCGCGTAGAAGTTGATTATGTCGTGGAGTAGGACCTAAGATACTCGTGTCATTAAAATATCATTTACTTGTTAATAATTATTTGCATTTAGATTTAATGAGTATTATTATTATAAATTTGCGAAGCAGAGTGTAGTGAGTGAGTTCAATTTTAATTTTAATATTTTCTAAACGGTGAAATACCAGCGCGAATCGGTTCTATTTATTAATATCCCGATCGCTTTCCAGTGAAGTTAATGCATTGGAATTCTCTATAATTTATTCTCAGATTTCTAGAACCATGAAAAATCCTTACCTATTCAACCATTTCTATTAAATCATGAGAAATGAGGATTATTTCTCGTTTAAGGTATACTCGAATGGTTTTCGTAATAAGCAGAAAATACGCTTTGTTCGTTCGTTGAAATTACTAAGCTTTTTATAAGGTAAAATCATTAGAACAAAATATAAGTATTCAATTACTGAGAATTATATTTTATTTCTGTAATGTATTATTAGCGATCCGCCCCGGTGACTCTCGGGTGCAGTATTTATTCACACAGCGTCATAAGTGTCCGCTAGTCGAAATTCGAGCAGAATGAAGGGTACAAATTTTCTCCTCACAGATTCATAGGACTTTTTAATCTGTGAAATTATCTTATCGTTGTTATGAAAAAAGAACTAACGATTTCCATTTGTCTTATTGATAATACTAAAGCTTGTTAATATTTACTAATTATATTAAGAAAATCGGATTACAAATAGACGAGAATACGTAGAAAATGTCAGGTGTACCCTTAAGTTTTTGGTACACTGATATTAACAGTTTTTTACACAAACGATTTATTTTGTTTTTTGGCGTAATTTTAAATGTAATGTAAATTTAATCTTAAATACATTAAATCTCCAAGGTAACTAACATATTTAATTGACAATAATGAGTAGGTACCTATATTGATCTAAAAAAATTGCAGATAACCGGTCATAACAATATTTGTTTTTATACTCTATATGCATTCCGGAAATATTCTCCAAATTATAGTGAAAACTGAATACAAAGCCATTGAATAGTCTTCTAAAGAACTATTGGAAAACACAGAAGCGAAAAATGACTTTATTCTATAGTCTTTTATATTATATTTTTTATTCTTTTTTTTTCTTTATTCATTAATGATAAAACTCTCTTAATATTTATTTCAGATGATTATAACAGTAATGTTGTAGTAATCAGTATTCGGTTGGTCTTAATCTGTCATACAGTATTCTTTATTTCTTTAGTGGCATTTTGCATATAATAGTTTGGTTACTATGCATAAATGCACTTGCAAATGGAAATAGAAGGGATCGGTTTTCAAAGTAGAAAAAAAATTAAAATGAAAAATAATATTTAGATGTACATAATATATTCAACCATACCTATAATTAATTAGGTCATATACTAAGTAAATGTGGTGAGGTATTCATAGTCAGTGTGTCGATGCAATTAATTTAATGCGTCTGATGTGGTTATGTACAATTTTCGTTGATTATCCAAGTTATCTCTGTTACTCAAACATAACAAGTTAATTAGACCGAATTATCTAACAGCTTCGTATACTATCTATGTTGATTTGATAGACAGAATGCCTTTGATTGATTGATTAAAAAAGAATGTTGTATCTATGATACCCCAATACATATTTACGCGACAAACGGTTACTACGGAAATTGTCTGAACCGTCAAAGGAAACGGGGAAGCCATTATTACCCCTGTACAAATGCAAAACAACATTCTATGGTCACTCTGGCCCTTCTTACACAATTTTTTGTAGGTTAATCGTTATTCAGTGCGTTTGAAGAGCAATATTAACGAATTGAAGTATAATATTGTGTGACTTATTTCCTCCAGACTAGGCCCCCCTCGGCAGCTGCTCAAGCCTAGGTCCGTTCCCTCGGCGTGGAGCCCTTGAGTACGCTGCTCGCGCGATAATTTGACACAAAATCTTACATCACTGCGACAACATTACCCATATCACCTCCACACACGTGCACGCATACATACTTACACATGCAAGTGGAAGGGTTTTATATTTTTTCCCTTATCAAACTGAAATATGTAGTTTAGAATATTATCCGATACGAAATATAAATAAGGGTTATTGATGTATGTATGCTTGTATACACATATATGTTTCAACAACTCATATATGTATGAATAGTTAGCTTAGCTTAAGTTAGCTCACATAGGTCGCGAAATGCGTGTATCAGGCAACAGCCGAAGCCGAAGTGTGCCGCGCACCCTTGAGCTAGTTGTCAAAATAGAATCGGTAGAGTGCCTTAAGCGCTCGCCTTAGTAGTCCGGTGAAGCTCTTAAGACCTTGCTTGGTCAATAGCGTAGTCAAATCGAAAAAAAAAAGAAAAAAAAGTGCGACTCATTTTCAGTATTTTAAAGTTTTTCCGTGTATTGCACGGTTTAAATTGAAAGTTCGAACAACAGACGTTGCAAATAAACTATACATCTTTGTGGGTTATATTTTTCTTAGAACATCAGTAAACAAATTCGCCTAATTAACTAAGATTAGACTGCTTATAAATGAACCTTAGTTGAAACACACCTTTATATCTGTTGTTAATAATTCTTTTTGTCTGTCACCATTAGGTGAATTCACTAGAAATAATCTCTATTTTCCTTTTTCATAGTGTAATTAATTCAAAATAAAAAAATATGTAACTTTGAACTTGAGAACAGATTTATGAAAGTAAATTTATGAAAACATTAACACCGATTTCGTTAACATTCCAGTCACCGTGAAGATCCAGCAAGAAACTCAATCGAGTTTTTCATCTTTTCTATATTGTTTTTATATCAAAATAATAAAAGTATTTATTGAATATTTAATATACGTTCAAGCGTAATTATAACTTTAGGCCGCGGTGATTTGATCATAAGAATATCGATTCGATGCTCTTTACGAAGTTTGGTAAAAACATAAAACTGTCGATTTATCGGTTTTCTTTGACGTGGGAGTTATGTCTGTATCTTGCCTCGCGAAAAGGCTTTTTACAGTATTATTATTATATACCTATACTAGCGGGTCCGGCGGTCGCTATCCGCCCTGATATTAAAAAAAACCTTGATAAATTATACACCTAAACCTTCCTTATGAATCACTTTATCTACTGGTGAAAACCGCATGAAAATCCGATTAGGAGGTTTTGAGCTTATCGCGAACAGACAGATATGTAATGATTAAGTAGTGACACTGGTGAACATAATCATTAATTCAAAACGACAGTCACATAGACAAGGATGCGAGGAATACGATAAATGCAGGGTGAGTGTATTAGCGAAAATTGTCGGGGGTAGTTTATGACCCACGAATGTCCTTCAAACTCAAGAGGAAGGTATATAAAACAGTTATAAGACCAGTTACGTTACATGGATCTGAATGCTGGGCTATGAAAGAGATGTATGATAAAAGATTACATGTGGTAGAGACGTGTATGTTAAAATGGATATGTGGTGTAACCAGAATGGATAAGATTAAAAATGAATACATCGGAGATAATTTGAAAATAGCAACAGTGGCATAGAAATTGTGCAGTAATAGATTAGTATGGTAGAGTAGCATGAGGAGAGATGACAGTCATGTAACTAGAAAAGTTTTGAGTACGAACGTGAACTGACTGTAGGAAGTACAAGAAGACCGAAGCTTTGGATGGATTGTGTGAAAAACGATACGTGTATAAATGGTGTGAATATTGATATTACATCTGATAGGAGAGAGTGGAAGAAGAAAGAAGAAACAAGTTTTGCCGACTTAGGTTGAACAAGAAAATGGTGACAGATAAGCATAGTCACTTTTTTTATAGTAGCACGGCATAATGACTGCTCTGTGCCTGATGGTAAGCACAGTACAATCCAAAAACAATGGCAAGCACCGAGTGACACATTATCCATCGCCGGTCGCTGCTGTCATGCCGGCCTGCGGAAAGCTGGATATGCACAGGCTGATCCCGAATCGCGACCCGCAGAAGCGAATCACTATGACGGGCTTTTCCGCCATATACATAGTGGTTGCGACCCAGTCAGTCTGTAGAACCCTACCACCCCGCTTTCGCCATTGCCTCGTTCGTTATCCAGCAGGGTGCACCACGTGCAGGTGAGGTTGGCTTGGGTGTCTCAAGTCTTACAAGTTATTCGACACCCCTTACACCCCAAAAACAACATGCTAAGTTAAAGAAGTGTACACTTGGCTTTAATCTTTTATTTTATTATGAATAATAAAGAAAACTATTGTATTAACTGTTATTTTTGTATGTTTTATTTATCTATATACATATAAATAAAAAGAGATCTGCCATTGTGCGTGTATCGCGCAATAACTATAGATATATTTCAACTAAAATCTTATAGTTTCGCTTTATAGACACTTCGTTCTTATCTAAAAAACATCAGGCAGTATCTTTATTTAATATAAAGTTATAAAAGTTTTAATAAACAACAATGTTGATAAGCACTATAAAATACTAAAGAAATTTTGCAAGCTTAGAATATTTTTACTTTAATTTTTTTCTGTTTTAATATATACTATGTCTTGTTAAGATAATAAATTACACAGACAAAATGACGGTTATCAGCTAACTTATTACATTATTTACGTAACTATACTTTGTTACTAGAAAGATGGTTACAATTTAATGTTTTCTTAACCTTCTTCTTCTTCTTACCTTTATCCCACATAAGTAGGGTCGGTACAACATGTTTGTCATGTTGTGGTATATGATTTGGCTTAATTTTTACGATCGGCCGCCTGCCTGACATCAACCTTCCTTGGTATTATTTTCTTGCACCACTGTATTTATGATTATCATTATACTAGCTAACCCGTGCAACTTCGTCTGCACCAAATCGGTTTTTACAGGTTTCATTTGTAATTTTAAACGCAAATAGTCTTTAAAAACCTAAAACTCGATTGCAGTGACATTTAGCACTTCCAATTGTGATTCCAAACTATCCAGAGACTCACTCAAACATATACCCAGTTGGTATGTGAGAAATCTTTTAAAATCAAAATATACTTTATTCAATTTAGGCCTGAGAAGGCGCTTATGAACATCAAAGCTGCCACCGGTTCGGAAAACAACCCAGTCATCGAGAAGAACCGGCAAGAAACTCGATCTGATTTGTCTTTTCATTTTATATATTTTTACAAATACATAAATATTTACATTCGTTATTAGTGGATGCACAGAGAGGAGCGTCATTTCCAGACGTCACAATCGTTTACATATTGATCCACCCTATAATAGCTTTTAGATATTAAAACCAGCTTGACATGGTTCTTGAACTCACTATCCGGCAAATCGGTAATGTGTTTTGGGACTTTGTGAGCCTGAAGCATGGAATGCAATTTTTTGTTGTTTCTAGTATTTAAATTATGCTGCTCTTTTACCAGATCCAGCATATCTAAGTTTTTGCAGACATACATTAAATTATCAAGAATATATTGGGTAATACTGGGTACGATAAATGTCTTTAATGATTCGTGAGGCCTCATATTATATATTGCTCGAACTGCTCGTTTTTGTAATAGGAATATGGTGTCTACCTCAGCTGCTGTCCCCCACAACTATAAAACAAACAACTAAAACAAAATGGAAATTTAATGTAGATAAAGTTTAATTTTTACAGTATGTTAAGTGATGAAGTTACAAGGGGTAGGTACTGGGAAGACATTTATCGGCAATATATGTAAGTTAGTTTTGATCTTCATTGGACACTTTAGGTAATGCTGCGAAAGTTGTTTGTTTTATAACAATTTGTAAAGTATACGTGAAATCTGCATTCAATCTTAATTTTGTCAAATTTATTTTACTTTTACTACATATAAACCATCTTTTTAATTGAGATACTGAACTCTGGATAATACACCTTACTAACAGTGAAACAATTTTTAAAATCGGATCTGTACCAAGCATTCCTCGAAAACAAAACTTTACCTCTCTTTATAATATTAGTATAAATACAAAATAGTATGGTAACTGCAAACACCTCAACTGATTATTGAAATCGTAGATTCACAAACCTGAACCCCACTACTTTAAAGACTCAACAATATTTAGCAAACTAATTTTATCATATATCGAAATAACACAAATACTGATAGAACTCTAATTGAGATTCATCTTCTACGGTGCAATGTAACTATTATCCAGGTTTATGTTTTAGGTAAAAATCTTGTCACCTTTGTTTAGCAAACATTTTTTATAAAATAAAATAAATGTAAAAACATATAAGTGACAAATTCGTTTACACATATTAATATGTGATTGATAATTACGCATAGATATGTCATGTAGCTCAGTTATAACGTACTGGATGGACTTCGTATGGTTCGGCGGAGCCGACGGTTCGAAACACGGCGATCATTTTTTTTTGGTATTTTTTTTTTGAAGTAGCATAGGAAAATATAGCTTAATTTTTTAGCTAATCTGTTTGCTATATATAGCACAAAGAAAATTTACCAAAATCCGTCAAGAATATCATGAACTATTTTTTTTACTTTCGTCCGTTATCCTGGAGAATTCCTTGCGTTTTATGAGATAAAAAGTATCCTAAATGTAATCTCGTAATATTAGTTATCACTGTACCAAGTTTCGTCAAAATCGGTTCAGTACTTTCAGAGTGATGCATGTTCACGGGGACAGACAGACAGACAAAAATTTTAATAGGGTTATTTTTGGCTTCTATATCGACAACAAAAGCCAACCCCGATCAAAATAAAAAATAAAAAATTTAATGTACAGATTTAGTCCTGTTACAGTTTTATTATAATATAGAAGATAGATAGATAGAAGATAGTTACGAAGTCTGATGGGCTCTTTTAGCCTTACAAATTTTCATTCCGGTTAAAAACGAAGTTCTTCAAGATTATGGTTTGCTTGTTATATTGCCATTTTTATGTAATAGAAAATTAGCCAACTTTAGACTATTCCCGAGGTCTGCATTTTCTGTTTTTTTTTTCAGGATTCGTGGTTTCGGAGTTTTCTCAGTAATAGTAATAAATTATTAGACATAATAAACCATTGTAAAAATATAAAATATGAAAACTATAATAGAAGAATAAATACAAATAAAATTGCATTTATCTATTACTATAAACGTCGAAGACTTTTCACCACCACGAGGTACAAGAGTAGTTCCAACTTAGTTATCAGAAGTAACAACCCATTAGGCATTAGGGCTGTGCATTTTTTGAGGTCAGTTATACTTAGCTGCAGTCACCCCTCGACTTCAGACTATACGCCTCTAAAAGAACCCTAATAAAATTCAAAGTTTAAAAAATCAATGAACTATGGTCGAATGTCGACCACTGGGCGCCCACTAGTAGTATGAAAGAGGCGTATAGTCTGAAGTCGAGGGGTGACTGCAGCTAAGTATAACTGACCTCAAAAAATGCACAGCCCTAATGCCTAATGGGTTGTTACTTCTGATAACTAAGTTGGAACTACTCTTGTACCTCGTGGTGGTGAAAAGTCTTCGACGTTTATAGTAATAGATAAATGCAATTTTATTTGTATTTATTCTTCTATTATAGTTTTCATATTTTATATTTTTACAATGCAACCTTTTTTGAAGTCGTTTATTGACAGATGTCAAAATGACTTTTTTATTTACATGTGTGTATATGCTGTGTAAAATTGAAGCAGTAGTGTGAGTAATGCATATTTTAATTAATTTAATGTACTTCTAATGCATTTTATATAAAATAAATAGTTTTCTGCACTTCTCCT
>MU158726.1:748675-832080 GCA_015888305.1 Antheraea pernyi | reverse complement strand
AGACGGCTCACCGTCCAGCGGGGGCACTTTGCACCGCTCCGGGGGCGGGTTGTCGGCTCGTGTTGGGAGGTGGAGACCTCAAACCTGATATATCGGTGGTCCGATAGGGTCTCCACCTCCTCTATTACTCTCCACCCCCGGACGCGGCGTGCGACCGACGGGGAAGCAAACGATAAGTCTACAATAGATCCCCCGTCCTGTCGCACGCACGTGTATGCGTTTCCCCTGTTGAGGAGGGACAACCCATGTTGGGCTGCCCACTCCTCAAGCGCCTCGCCGCGCGGGTTCGTGGCCACCGCTCCCCACGCCCTGGATTTGGCGTTAAAGTCGCCCAGTACGACGATGGGGAGCGGTTCGAGCCGCCTCACCACCGGCCCCAGTGAGTCGAGAAAGGACTCGAACTCGATGAGGGGCCGGTTCGGGGAAAAGTACACCCCGAGGATCGCGAAACCCTGTGAGGCGACCGCCACAAACCCGGCGCCTCTCTCCCTGACTGAGAGGGGCAGTCCCCCCCCGGACAAAACAGCCACAGAGCCATCCGTGTCTCCGGCCCAGTGAGGCTGGTCCGGAACACGGTACGGTTCCGCGACCACCACAATATCTATATCCCACTCCGCCACCGCCTGCAGGAGAAGGTCCTGGGCAGCAGCGGAGTGGTTTGTATTCGTTTGGAGGTAGTTGCTGTGGATGTAGTCCATTGACTATTTCTCAGCAACTACCTCCATTTCCGCCCCCTTCAGGAGGGGCAGTTTTCCTCTCACATGAGGGGGTCGGCATTTAGCCCCCCCATAATGTGGTCCGCCGGCTTACCGGCGTCTGAGCATACAGCGCATCGCGGCTTTGCGAAGCAGACGTCCGCGCAGTGCCCTCCCTCCCCGCATCGGAAGCAGGTCGTCTTCCTGTCTATGTCCGATGGACATTTCGGCCGGGTGTGGCCCAGGCCCATACACTTGAAACATCTTAGTGGCCTGCTTTCCAAGTGCTGGACCCGAGCCGAACTCCAGCCGATCAGGAGACGACCTGCTTCCACCAGCTTTCGGGCTGCATCCACGGGGAGAGAGACAAACAGGGAGTTGCTCCCTTCCCTGCGAGGACGAAGCTCGCCTGCCCTCATCTGGGTGGTCGGACAGCCGGCCACCCGGGAAATCGCCTCCACGGCTTCGTCCCTTGACACCGAGTCGTCAATTCCGACGACTCGGATGTCAGTCTTCTTGACCGGCTGCACAACGGTGGCCAGTCCAGCGAGCGCCGTTCTGACACCCGCTGCAAAGTTTTCGACCTGTGCAGGGGCCAAGGTGCCAGGTACCGCCAACAGCCTCGCTCCACTCACGCTGGGCCGAAGCGGTACCTAACTAGTCTAACCTAACGTAACCAAAGCGAGACAAAAGAGCAAGATGGCGAACATACAGCGACCGCGGTGCATTTACTATTTTAAAGCCAGGGTTCAATACGTATTTAACTTTTTTGTAATAACACCGAGTCTATGTAAAACAGATGTTATGACAATAATATCTAGTTGATGTTATAATTGCAAATGTGAGTTTGTTTGGTTCGCTTTCACCCCTTAACTATTCAATCAATCATTATAACATTTTGCATACACATTATGAAGAGTTCATAAAAGGACATAGAGATACACCTAGAAAAAGATTTTTTCTCGAGGGCTAGACAAAATCTAAATTAACGCGAGAGAAGCTATGATCGAAACCTAGTTACAATATAATAAAATCCAATAGGACGTTTCTTCTGTTAATAATTTATAGCAATATGTAACTAATCTTACTAAAAGCATATGATAGTAATCTTCAAATATATGAGCCATATAAGTAAAATGACCTATGAAGGACCGAAAGAATTCAACTGTCGTTTCTCGAAGCTAGTAAAGTACAACTTATTTTACAAGGAGAGTCGAAAGCTCGCCTTTATTCGTAATTGCACTTACTTCTCATAACAAGGGCTCGAAATGCGATAGTTTCGAGTCTGGTGATCTTTGATACTCTCTCGTAGAGAAACTGATTTATTTTATGTATTTTATTATTATTTATCCTATACAAGAGAATGAGACCAAGTTTTCCCAATTGAAAACGGAACTGAACAACTGCAAATCAATCTGTCAATTATGTTAACTAGTGGGTGTCCTTATCCCATAGTTCATTGATTTTTTTAAAGTTTGAACTTTATTAGGGTTCTTTTGTCAACTTCTATAATCAAAGGTTTTTATAATGGTTACTCAGTTATTATAATAATAGTTGTATGTTACAATATAATTGTTGAATATAGAATGAAAATGGGTAATTGGAACGTAAGAGTAAAATAATACATACAGTCGAGCATAGCAACCTCCTTCACAACCTTTTTTGAAGTACTTTATTGACAGATGTCAAAATGTCTTTTTTATTTACGTTTGTATATGTTATGTAAAATTGGAGCAGTAGTGTGAGTAATGTATATTTTAATTAATTTAATATACTTGTAATGCATTTTATATTTAAAAAAATAGCTTTCTGCACTTCTCCTCTATATAAACTTTAACTATGCGAAATTTCACGTTCATCCGTTCGCGCATTTCTCTCAAAAAAGGATACAAAGTTTAGGCTTCACGTATTAATATATATATAATGATGTTTCCGAAGATATCCATACTGTCTTTTGTCACAGTTTTATATAATGAAGATCTGTAACCTACAATTTTTCACTTTTCCGTATACGATTTGTCAAACATTTCTTTTCATAGAAACCTTGGCATGACATTTACGAACATAACAAAATCAGAATTAGCTAGATAGGTGCAGCAATTCGGAAGTAACGCACTTACAGATATTCTACAATTGATTTTTATTGCTAGAGCTACGCTGAAGATATTACTGGTTTCAACATGAATGGGTCGGCTCGACCGGGGTAGTACCACCCTCTCACAGAAAACCGACGTGAAGTACACAGTGCTTGCATTGTTACGTTTCGTTCGGTCAGTGAGAGCGCCGGAGGCCCACCTCTCCTCCCCTTCCTCCTTCCCTTACTCCCCCTCTCCCCCAAGACAGGTTCGCAACGCACTTGTGTTGCAAGTGTCTATGGACGGTGGTGATCACTTAACATCAGGCGACCCACCTGCCCATTTGCCTCCCTCCAATGATATAAAAAAAAAAAATTATAAAAGAGTGTCAGTAACTGTTGCTTTATTTTACATTTATAAATGTGAAATAATACTTAAATGTTGTGTATATTATATATACATAATTAGTAGCTATATAGATAAAAATCAATTGTAGAATATCTGTAAGTGCGTTACTTCCGAATTGCTGCACCTATCTAGCTAATTCTGATTTTGTTATGTTCGTAAATGTCATGCCAAGGTTTCTATGAAAAGAAATGTTTGACAAATCGTATACGGAAAAGTGAAAAATTGTAGGTTACAGATCTTCATTATATAAAACTGTGACAAAAGACAGTATGGATATCTTCGGAAACATCATTATATATATATTAATACGTGAAGCCTAAACTTTGTATCCTTTTTTGAGAGAAATGCGCGAACGGATGAACGTGAAATTTCGCATAGTTAAAGTTTATATAGAGGAGAAGTGCAGAAAGCTATTTTTTTAAATATAAAATGCATTACAAGTATATTAAATTAATTAAAATATACATTACTCACACTACTGCTCCAATTTTACATAACATATACAAACGTAAATAAAAAAGACATTTTGACATCTGTCAATAAAGTACTTCAAAAAAGGTTGTGAAGGAGGTTGCTATGCTCGACTGTATGTATTATTTTACTCTTACGTTCCAATTACCCATTTTCATTCTGGCTTCACGTATTAATATATATATAATGATGTTTCCGAAGATATCCATACTGTCTTTTGTCACAGTTTTATATAATGAAGATCTGTAACCTACAATTTTTCACTTTTCCGTATACGATTTGTCAAACATTTCTTTTCATAGAAACCTTGGCATGACATTTACGAACATAACAAAATCAGAATTAGCTAGATAGGTGCAGCAATTCGGAAGTAACGCACTTACAGATATTCTACAATTGATTTTTATCTATATAGCTACTAATTATGTATATATAATATACACAACATTTAAGTATTATTTCACATTTATAAATGTAAAATAAAGCAACAGTTACTGACACTCTTTTATAATTTTTTTTTTTTATATCATTGGAGGGAGGCAAATGGGCAGGTGGGTCGCCTGATGTTAAGTGATCACCACCGTCCATAGACACTTGCAACACAAGTGCGTTGCGAACCTGTCTTGGGGGAGAGGGGGAGTAAGGGAAGGAGGAAGGGGAGGAGAGGTGGGCCTCCGGCGCTCTCACTGACCGAACGAAACGTAACAATGCAAGCACTGTGTACTTCACGTCGGTTTTCTGTGAGAGGGTGGTACTACCCCGGTCGAGCCGACCCATTCATGTTGAAACCAGTAATATCTTCAGCGTAGCTCTAGCACCAGGCAAATTTTTATATGTATATCGGTTCATTAAACCGACATTGATTAAACCGTCGTTGATTAAGCTAACGTTAATTAAGGCAGATCTGAAACAATTAATCTTCATTAAAAATATTAAAGGTAATTTAAACGTGGAGTGTCCTTTACCTTGCTATTCGGAATTTGTTTTTGTTATACTTTATCGTTTAAGAAAGACGTCTAGCCTTTTAATACTGCGACCACGAATTACTTCTTTGATTTTTAATTGAAATTATTAAAATACATATTCCAGGTCGCTTCGTTGCGCATTAAAAAAAGGCCAAAGGGCCAATCAAATCAAAAACAAAAAATAGCTTAGGACCATATATGACAAATCCCGCGACGAATGGTCATACACCTATGGCGATATGGGCAACAGTTTTGCCTCGAAGTAATTGTTGAAGTGAAAATTCTTATGAAAAGGCTTTGAAATACTGATCGGCGACCTTTTTTGTGACGAAAAGTAGTGGGGTAAACACTGTGTCGGATAAAGAGTTAAAAACTCCGGTTCTCATAAGATATTCGAAGATAAACAACGTTGGATGCGGTCAGTTCTGTCTGTAATACAGAACGTTCAGTTCTAACGTGTCTTTTCAACACATCCTGTTTTTTTATTATACAAAAATGTACATGTATATAGAAGATAGGTAAATATAGGTTATTAAAATATTTGTCAATATTAATAACTTATTTTCCCTAACCAGCTATTTCAGTAATAAATACTTTGAGAATCAGTAGGATTAAAGTTTCACAAGCAATATAACGGTATATGAGAATTTTTACATTAAAGTCTTAATCATATTTAGAACTAACGTTAACAGTACAACAACGGCCAATATTTTGTAAACATAATTCCCGCAGTTTACAAAACGGGGCACGTTACGTCGACTTTATTGTATTTATTTATTCATTATGAAATTACTAATTTTCATCAAATTATTGTTTTTATTATGTGTAATAAAGAGTACATATATTCTATATATTAAACTTTTATTAAATTTTATTTACTGATTTATATATGTTTTTTATCTTACGAAACTACAAATATACGTTTGTTATAGACAATACTTTATATTAGATCCTGGTACTCCTTATAATAGCTGTTATGAAATAAATATGAAGATTTTTTTAATGACGTCGCTATGTTCACTGTAACAAAGACGATAGGATCTGTATCGCAGTCGTTATTTTCTATATAGGAAATATTTTTATTTCACCAAACTCTGATAAAACAGTGTGTGTTCTGTATAGATATACATTGTTAATTAATTTACAGAATAACAATAAAGTTTATTATTCTGCTTAGTTTGAAAGAGTGTTTCAAATTTGATTACCGAATAAATACACGAATGGGATATTATCTTAGCATTCTATGGATTCAGATTACGGGTACCGAGTCCATCATGTGGGAGACAGTGTAGGGTTAAGGCATCCCTACCGATGCACGTCAAAATGTCAATTAATGCTAATTTCTTATGACCGCACGTCTCGGCTTACCTATTCAAATTTATTTACTAAGGTCTCCTTCAATACTTCGTCCCATAAGGAGCTTACGATTGCTCTTTAAATGTCAACGTTTTTTGGAAGGTTTTAATAGGTATTTTGCGTTTGGCTTCTATTAGAAAAATTGCGTAAAAATTGATCTCATGTCCATTTCTAGTTAACTGTTAGTTCATATTAGTCTATTTCTACTATGTGATCTTTGGAGATGTTCGTTTCGCATGACCCAGTGAGCTTTATCATCTATCTATATGTATATAAATGAAGTGATAGAGGTATGTGGTTTTAGAGTTACTTCTTAGACATTTGCTCCTTATCTATAAAAAAACACTATATCGTCAATTCATTACAGCTTTATAAGCTAAGATTTTTATAAGTAATACGCGTTCAGCAATGAGTAATTTCTTACCGTGGACAAGTAGGACAAGCGGTGTGACGAGCATGCGCAGGATAACGCAGACGAAGTCGCGGGTATAAGCTAGATAGTAATAAATTGGAGCTCTCTTGAGTCTAAAAAAAAGTGCGTCTTGAAACGTCTTGTTTTTTAGTGTTTTTAAATCTTACCCATCATAAGATTCTAACCCTAAGTGACTATGAGGATTTAGAATTTAAATTTTCTTTGCCAAATCTGTATGGTGTCTTGTTTCATATCAGTCCTCGTACAATTTGTAGTACACTATCCTGATGTCACTAGTAATGAACCACATCTAGGAACATCATTTATTCAACCAGCACGTTTTTAGCTATCCCTATTGCGTTCCCAGAAATATAGTAATCTTTTCCGAGCTTTTCCTCTAACTCGCTAAATCACTCTGATCTGGAAGCGTCAACTGAAACGCAGGAAACCTTGCCTTGCCGTATTTTTCTATCGTCTCGGCTACAATCTTATTATAAACACCTTTAGGATATCAGCTATCAAGGAATCCACTCTTAATTCTTATCTATACTATATAAGGATCACATGTACAAAATTTCATCCTTCTAGAAACACGAAGCTATTTTTCCTAAGAATGTTACTAAATAGACGTACACTTATGTTTTCATCAAAAACATGACGAAATTGTAGTAAACTGCTTAGCGTTTGAATATTCCAAAAACGTTATCCATTCTAAAAACTAAGTTATGATCTGAAATGGGAAATTCAACACAATTTGTAACTCGTTTCGAACATGCACCGTAACTCCACTAAAATTTTGTTTATAACGCGGTCGTTTTTCACTCGCGCTACGATAACAAGTATTACGTTTCGAGGTAAATACAAGCTTTGAGGCAGTGCAGTTTCATATTTGCAATCATCCGGCTTCCGACTATGACGTTATCAAAAGCATTTATTTTTACATTCCTGATTGGTTATTTCGCTGCGAATGTTGTAAGTAACTTCGTACGTTTTTATATACGAGTATATATATGTATTTAATTCAGAGAATTGATTAAACTGTAAATATATGTAGGGAGAGACTAAGCAATATTGCGAGTATTTTTAATAGACAAAGTTATTCTATTGGAAATAAACAAATGATTATACTAGTATGTATGTAGCAATCATAATACGATTAAAAACCGTTATTCGATTCTTTTAAATATTCCGTTCATTTCGTTCTTGATAAATTGATTTACTATGTCATGGAAACTTCATGGAATTAAAACTAATTGTAGGCAATGTTTTTATTTTCAATTATAGTTTTATCTCCATATTACTTTTTTTATGTTATAGCAGGCAAACGAACTGGTGGGTCACCTGATGTTATGTGATCACCACCGTCCATAGACACTAACAACACCAGGGGAGTCGAAAGTGCGTTGCCAGCTTGTGTTTGGAAGAAGGGTGGGAGGGGGGCCCTCCGACGCTCTCACTGACCGAACGAAACGCAACAATGCAAGCATTGTTACTTCACGTCGGTTTTCTATGAGAGGGTGGTACTACCCATTCATGCTGAAACTAGTAATAGCTTCAGCACGGTTCTACCACCTAAAGTACTTAAACCCTATAACACGTTTACCAAATTAAGTTACTTCTACTAAATTTTATAATCTTTGCTTAGCCCCTATAGAAAATAAAATATTACATAACCTACATAATAATCTGAAAAGTTCTCGTATGTCTCAGTACAAATCTCACCTAAATCGATTCAGTCATTTTAGAAATCATTTCGGACAAGCAATGGGACAAGTCAATTTTATTTATATGTATAGATTAGCATTTTCCCGTTGTATACTAAATGAAAAGAGTTACCGTGCCAAATGTACATAGAGGTTGTATAAATTTAGAAACGTTTAAAATAAATTAAAAATAGTTCACATGTATTTAAATGTTGATATAAAGTTTTATAGCGTATGTTATTAGTAATTAATCTGTTAAACATTCATCAGTACACAAGATACATTTGAAAGCTGTAAAGTATTTTATTAAACCTAAGTGTTGCTCTGTTATATCAACTTTCGTTAATGTAAATTATCATAAGAGTAAATAGTATAATTCATATAAATATCAGAATTGCAATAGTCTACCAAAATTCGTATCTGCTTTCTTATAAATGTATTCTATCCCAGACATCAAACCAACGTGTCAATATATAGACAAATTCCCTAACCTTCGATGACATGTACAGTTTAAATATATCGTTCATTATTCAAAAGTTTTTCCAACTTTTCAGTTATGCAAGATAGTGCTGCCACATAAATTACGTTACTTAGAAAATATGCTGAACGCGGAAGTAGTGGTGAAGGCTGCGAAAATACGACAAAGGATGGAGGCTAATCCTAATCTACAGGAAAATGAAAAAAGCTGGCCAATGCTATTAGCTAAATATCAAGCAGACGACAAACAATTCAAGAATAATATACCACTGAATTCTTTAGGCAGTATATACAGTAGACGCTTGCAAAATGTTAAATAATATGAGCGTACTTAGATACATATATACTGCTTTTTAGAGAACGTAAATACTATGCGTATATTAAATATTATATATTCATATAATGTAATTTGCGATAAGATTAATAATAATGAGCTATAGTATATGGAAACGTTTAATTAACAAGTTTATTTACCTGAAATAATTGAACATAGCTTCAAGTGAGTAAAGCTGAAACAGAAGAATAAAATACGATACCAGTGATGAAAGCTCATAAATATAAGATACTTATATTTATTTTTAAGAAATATATCTTAATACACAGTTTGCTTTTACCCAAATCTTTAAGGGATCGGTTATAATACCGAAGATATTTAGATTTAAGTTTATAGTCATTTAAATATGACGTCCAAATGAACGTAGAAATGTAAGGTAAAATACGATTATGATATAAAAATAAAATACTACAATAAAATAAGAGTTTTAGTGGTGGTGGTTGTTTGTTGAGAAATATTGGGAATAATAAAATATCCTGGCCCTGAAAAATAACAACAATTTTAAGTATTGCCAATATTAGAACGTCATTTCTGCACTGCGTTCCCTTAATTCCCTTATATATGTGTCCTTCTAATAAATAAGGATTATGTAGAGATCTTCGATCATTATTACTTCAGAAATTGTGTTGAGTTTGGTATATATTTTGTAACAATATAAATGAGGAAGATATGTAAAATATACTAGAATTTAAACCACCTACCAACCAAGTCTGTATACGCGGAGATCTTATTGAGTCGATATCGATACATAGAAAGAAACAATACGATATATATATATCTGTAGTTTTTGGTACTGCCGACATCTATATATACTATTTCTTTTAGTCTGCAAAAACAGGTATATGCTCGTGTTTTTGATATGACGGTTCAGCTAAAGCAAGTTTACTAGGAAAAAGTTTAGTTCTGAGAACTCTGTAGCAAGCAAAGTTGAAGGTTATGTGATGTGGTATAAAATTCAATAAAAGATAAAAACTTAAAGTTATTTTTGAAACAACGTACAATAAATACATTAATCAAGAAGAACATTTAGGACTTAAATGAAAATCACGAAATACATTGTTGCGAGCATATATTTTCATACGAAATGTTTTCAGAGCACCCGAAATACAAAAAAAAATATAACAGGAAATCAGATTTGTTTTGACTATGGTAATTAAAAAAAAAAGACCAAATAACTTTTAAATAATTTAATAATACATAGCAGAACAAAAATAAGTGCATTTTCTGAAATTTAAAGTTACCGTCACAAGTTCACCTTTTCTCATTTATTTACAGAAATCTTATTAAAAACGGAA
Organism: Antheraea pernyi; assembly: GCA_015888305.1. NCBI lineage: Eukaryota > Metazoa > Arthropoda > Insecta > Lepidoptera > Saturniidae > Antheraea > Antheraea pernyi. Next base: position 821,889 of record MU158726.1, on the reverse strand, counting down.
TTACCGTATTTCCGAAGTAAAATTTGAGGCTACTTAAAAAAATATTTAAAACGTTCACTAACAGACTCCTGAGAAGCCAATTTCCTCTTTGTGAAAGATCTTAATGGACGTATTATACATTTTAATAATAGAAAACAGATTATAACTCTTAAAGGTTCTTATTTACCAGGGTTGTTAACAGTCTTGAAGACTTATGTTATACCAGTTTTATGATAAAAAGAGATTGGTAATTAATTTTTTTTTTTCAAACTGTGTTCACTATTGACCTAGCAAGGTCTTAACAGCTTCACCGGACTACTAAGGCGAGCGTTTAAGGAAATCAGCCCATTTTATTTGACAACTAGCTCAAGGGTGCACGGCACACCTCGGCTTGGGCCGTTGCCTGATTCATGCAATTCGCGACCTATCTTTTTTTTTTTAACGCGTGGAAATCCCTTATGGGTACGCCACCCTCCCGGGGGAGAGCGTGGGTTATGTCCGACTCGCACGGACTAAAACCCCACGGTGTACTGACAGACCGTTATTGTGGGGGCGGCAAGGGATCGAACAAGCTAATCAACTTTGTAGAGTCACCCCCACGGTCCGCTCGGCGGTAGGTGACCGCCGGGCTCCTACCTATAGAGTGGCAGACCGGGCACACACTCAGATAGAGTGTGCTGCGCGGTATCTTCGTCAGGGCCGCACTCGTAGCAGGCGGACCCGAAACAACCGTGTCCGGTGAGTACCTGCACCAGTCGGAACGTCAGGGAGCCCCACTCCCTCTCCATCCACTCCCGCAGGACCGCTCGTCCGCCAGGTCCTGCTTCCATCTTTCGACGGCGTCTCCCCTGAGACGCAGTCTCTCCGCCGCTACCTCCCTGGGAGCCGGAGGCTCCCCCCTTCGTTTCCTAGCCGCCGTAAACTCGTACACGGCGGCAAGAACTCCTGCCTCCAGCTCCCAGGGCAGGGAGCCGGCGAGCATGAAGGCCGCTGCCGAGAACACCATGCGGTCCACCCGGATTGCCCTTAGTGCCACCGTGCGCTGCGCATCACGCAGCGCGCGCACGTTGGCAGCACCAAGGGTGTCGGCACACACAGGTGCACCGTAGGCGGCCATCACTCGAACGACTCCCATGTAGAGTCTGCGGCATCCAGCACCCGGCCCCCCTACGTTGGGGAGCAACCGGCCGAGTGCCGCAGCCGCAATTCGCTGTCCGAGCCCCGCAAAATGGGGATCGAACCGCCAGCGCCCGTCCAGGGTGAGGCCCAGATATTTCATCTGGGTCCCCACCCTGATCCGGGCGCCCTCCACCACTATGTGGGCCCCAGGTGGTGGCCCTCGCCGAGGTCCATGAAAGAGTAGGGCCTCGGTCTTCTCGAGAGCCACCCTGAGGCCAATTCGCGACCTATCTGAACTAAGCTAAGCTAACCATTCATACAATATGAGTTGTTGAAACATATATAATGTGTACCAGGCATACATGCCTCAACAACTCTTATATATATTTCGTATCGGATAATTAAGTAACTAGTTATATGTCTACTAAATGTTGTATATCATAATTGTAAGATCGATTGTCTAATTCAGTCGCGAATCTTGAGGTATGTCTACTATACATGTATTATTATATACATAATACGACAATCAGAGGCCGAGTTAAAACATTTATACATTTTAATTTTATTTCTTGTGTTAATTGAATAAGATTTGGAGAAAATCGAGTTGCGACCAACATCAATATTAAAAGCTCGGTTTTTGGTGGAATCTTTGTTTTAGTATTCTCTAACAACATTTCACAGTCATTACAAGGAAAAGAAAGTCGATATTACATAATACATAACTATGCTATGTAATTTGGACAATAGTAAATACAGTAGGAACGTAAAATAAGTTGAAAAGTAACATTCTTTTATAAATCAGTTTACGATGCATGCCAAATATGACAGTATACCGTATTGCCTACAGAGACTGCTTCTTCCGTATTTGATGTCTATCGCCGGTTAGCCTTTTAGATACATTAGGTAAATTATACGAGCTGCTCCTTCTAAACCGTCTCCAGGTCTCGATTACAGATTTAAAGTTAATACCACCTGAGCAGTTCGGATTTCGTGCCGAACACACTTGCACAAATCAAGTACACCGCCTCACGGAGTACATTCTCTCTAATTTCTTAATTCTACAAATTTTCTTAATTTTAATGCCGACCCGAAACGTAAACCGAAACGCACAATTGCAGTCTTCTTCGATGTCGCCAAAGCCTTCGATAAGGTCTGACATGGAGGGCTCACCCATAAATGATGTAAATCTCACGTACCTGATAAGTTAATTCATATTATCCACAATTATCTCACTGATAGGACTTCCCGCTTTAGAGTGGATGGGGAACTATCTCTGCCCCAACCGATACGCTCAGGTATGCCATAGGGTTCCATACTCGCACCCTCGGTTTTCAATATGTTCATCAGTGACGTACCTCGGTCTAAACGGGTCGAGGTAGGTTGCTATGCTGACGATACCGTTATTTACACTTCCAGCTTGCGATCCGACTTTCTTAGGAAGCGCATCGAAAAGGCCGTTTGCACACTCGGTGAATGGTTTCGTCGATGGCGCATAGAAGTTAATCCTGATAAGAGCGCCGCGATACTCTTCGATCCTTTACGACGTAATAATAACCTCGAGCCCATCAGGCTATACGGAACCGATATACCTTGGGCCGACGAGGTCAAATATCTCGGTGTTACATTAGATAAACATTTAAATTTCGAGTACATATAGATAGAGTGCGAAACAAAGCCGCTGTGGTCTTAGGTCGCCTCCATCCGTTGCTTTGTCATAGGAGTAAGATGTCTCTCAGATACAAGCTCACTTTGTATAAGACGTGTATCCGTCCCGTGATGACATATAGCAGTCCCGTTTTTGCGCATATGTCGAAAGATAATTTTCATAAGTTGCAGGTTCTTCAAAACCGCGTTTTACGTAAAGTGACCGGTGCCCCGTGGTACGTCCGGAGAGTTGATCTACATAGGGACCTAGAGATGCCTTCTATCTGGGCGTACGTAAAATCACTTACGATTAGTTATTTTGAAAAAGCCGCGAATCATCCCAGTCCGTTAGTGGTATCCGCCGCAAAATACGAACCCCTACCTAACGCTGCGCGTTGTAAAAGACGTCCGCGACTTATTTTTACTGACCCTCCCAATAAAATAACGACAGTAAACGATCAGTACCAGCCTGTATCTTCAAACAGAGCGTGCTCACGCCCACGCCCGCGTAACCACAGATCACGCCGCCGTGGTCTGGGGGTAAATTTCGCTCCCGCACACCAGACTAAGCCCCCCTCGGCAGCAGCTCAAGCCTAGGTCCGTTCCCTCGGCGTGGAGCCCTTGAGTACGCTGCTCGCGCGATACAGTGACACAGAATCTTACATCACTGCGACAACACTACACATATCACCTCCACACACGTGCACGCATACACGCTTACACATGCAAGTGGAAGGGTTTTATCTTTTTTCCCTTATCAAACTGAAATAGTTTAGAATATTATCCGATACGAAATATATATAAGAGTTATTGAGGTATGCTTGGTACACATATATGTTTCAACAACTCATATATGTATGAATAGTTAGCTTAGCTTAGGTTAGCTCACATAGGTCTTCCTTGGGAGCTAAAGGCGGAGGTGCTTGCCGCCGTATATCAATATACGGCAGTCAAGAAACAGATGGCGGAGCCTCTAGCTCCCGAGGAAATAGAGGAAAGGAGAAGGATGAACAGGTGGAGGCAGGACCTGATATGACGTAGACTGCGGTTAACGAAGGCTTGAAGCTGGTGTGTGAGATCTACGATAGCCTTCCATGTCTCACACCCATACAGCAAGGCTGACTTGACGTTAGGCTTGAATATTTACAGTTTCACTCTTCTAGAGAGGTACTTGGCTTGCAATACGGGCTTAAGACACGCGAAAGCACACTCTTTCTGAACGGAGGCGGCAGTTCGATTGCCTCCTCCCGCTATCGTAGTCAAGCCTAGGGAAGATGGGCCGGTCGGGGTGACCCATCTTCCCCTTGCACAGGCTCCGGCGGATGGAGGAGGCCTTCCATGAAGGAGGCCTGGCGGCGCCTGTTAGACGCTGGGTCATCCTCTTGGGGTGACACGATGAAGTCCAATGATATCTCGTGTCGCTCCAACCAAAGCAGAAGGTAAGGGAGAGAAAAAAAAAAGCTCACATAAGTCGCGAATTGCATGTATCAGGCAACAGCCAAAGCCGAGATGTGCCGCGCAGCCTTGAGCTAGTTGTCAAAATAAAATCGGCTGAGTGACTTAAGCGCTCGCCTTAGTAGTCCGGTGAAGCTGTTAAGAGCTTCCTAGGTGATGAGATATTGTCTAGTAAAAAACATCTCACTAAATGAGTCAGAAAGGATGGCTAGTTCCATAGTTTTTAAAAGATTCGATTGTGCAAAATTAATCTCAGCATAATGACAGCGTTTATAACAATACATGCATACTCTATATCCCGATAGCCGATATGCATTTTTATTATGAGTACTAAATACTTGCACGATTTTAACATCAATGTATTAACAACAAATCTAAAAATCATAGAGACTTAAGCAAATTGAATCGGCCACAGAAACATATTTACACGGTACTTAGGGCATATGTAAAGCTACTAAAATATTAAGATCCTGGCAGTTTCTGGATCCCAAATCTAATCGGCTTTCGAGAAAAAGTAAAATGTATAATAAACAGCAATAAAAATTTCTTATGATTGATATCAATTTTTAATATATTTTGAGGGCTACTAATAGCTTCTAGATAAAAAAAAATAAGAGCTACAATAATATAATCGAAAAAAAAACTTTTTTCTCTTAAATTCTGTTTTTAATCACGATTTTCGTACAACTATGATTTTTTTTGCAAATATTTATGGAGCAGATTCTCTATGCTTATGGCAAACGTCCTTTGACTCCATAAGTAGAGAATGCCTTTTTCCTATAGATTTGCGATGGTCCCATTTAACCACGTTACTCGGGTGCTTCATCAGCTGTACGAACTGTATGGGTGATGTGATAGTTTAATGGTCGTTTTGTTGCTATCGCAGCGCTAAATGTTGTGAGTTCGAATTCCACACACAATTAATTGTTTTGTGACCCATATTATTATTCCGAGTCTGGGTGTAGTTATATTGTGTCAGTTAATTGTATGTTTGTGGAGTTTTCCACGTAGTTTGATATCTGTTATGGAAGATATCTTTAAAACTATTTTTTTTATATATCATAAGAAAAAGTATCATATGTCCGATTACACGAAATAACTGATATTTATGCCAGATTTCATTCGATTTCGTCGAACCACACCGTGCGAACGTGATTGGAGAATAAACATTCAAACAAACCTAAGAGTCCAAAACATTTACAGTTATGTTTTCCATGAAACACTAATACTGCTTACTCTAGTCCTTTGTGGTTCTAATATTAGATATAGATAATATCGAATTACGTATACAGTCAATAGTCCACATATACCAAATGCTTTTAAAACGACAGCTATTTAAGACCATTATCTGAACATGAACGAAAGTGACTACCGAGTGTTAAATATAGCAGGTATCTAGCTACATCAAATCACTTGTAACTAAATATACCAACCAAGAAAGCCGTCATAAAACGTAAGTACAGTAACATGATTGCTCTCAGGTTAATGATATATGTTTGTAGATATATAATGTTAATCAGTACGGCAGACGAATGATACAAGTTTACTAAGACTGTGTGACACACACACTGCTCACTAAATACCTTTCGCATATCGCTCTATTTCATAAGATTTTGCCAGTGTCTTAGAATAAATCATCCTGCCACATTATACTTCGTTCCTCGCTATCGTATACCGAATTATTCTATTCTCAATTTTGCTACCCTTTCAAGACGCATTTAGTCCAAAGCCATTTCAGTATTGTGAACCGTTTTTCTCATCTCTTCTGATATTATAAGGTCAATTTGTTCAAACATAAAGAGATCGTTACGTAGTTTACATGTAAGACTCGAATGTTAGTCTGTTTTAGTAAATTAAATTAAAATAATGTATATTAAATCTATACATACAATAATAAAAATGTAGTGTCTATTTGTAATATCAAAATAACGGAGCTTTTGAGATAAAAACTATCCTATATATATTGACGATAAATGTCTTCCCAGTACCTCCTGGGTATCTCATGTGACACTCACCTGTGCCCCGCTTACTATCTTCATAGGACCAGCGGCAGTGACAAACCAATATTTTTTTACCGCCTTATAGTTTTTATTTCGCATTATCTTCTGACCAAATTCATCAATTCCTGTAAAAAGTTAACTTTATCTCCATGAAATTTCCATTTTGATTTAGCTATTTGTTTTTATAAGGACTTTTTTGTAAAGCTTTTTAGCTTCTATACGTAGTAATGAATATTTATTCCTTCGTTTCAAACGGTTGAAGCAGCGCACGCCATATTATAGAATTGTTGCCGATCTTAATTACATTTATTGTGATTAACTATTATAAATATATATATATATATATATATATATATATAATATATATTGGCCATGCAATAACTTGCGCATGTGGATGTAAGTTCGGTACGGTAAAGGTGGACGGGCGTAACGTCATCATATTGTTCATAAGAAAAACTAAAATCGTGTTTAAAAAATGGGAATGTGGAGTTAGGAAGTTAAAAATTTAGGGTTGTAGATATTTCTTGAATCCGATAAAAAAGAATACAAAAAAAATAGTTTTTTTTCTGGACATGGACACTCTTATTACCTACCCATATATACACTTTACGACCTATTCTCATACCTACCCAATGTACATAAAAAAAATCATAACAATCACTCGAACTGTTTCGCAGGAGTTCAACCACAAACACCGTGTCATGAGATATTTATATATTAGAAGGTAGTACGTAGTCTATAGGTATAGTAGATAGTTCTGCTATAGGTGTCTCACCTACAAATGTATTTGAAAGAGCATTTCTGTTATTCTACGTCTTCTTATGATTTTACATTGCTTTAATTGCGAAAGACTTTACAGACAAACAGAAAATTTCAAACGGTATGAGATATGGTACGTTACATCTCAATACGGCATGAAGCTTATGGACCAGAATGAAGTACAGCCACGTATATTTTGAAAAGTTTGTGATATGTAGCTCACTTTCGGTTATCGAATGGGATTTTTTTTTTAATATTATAGAAGTTAAATGAACAGGCAGATCACCTGATGGTAAGTGATCACTGCCGTCCATAGACACTAGCAACACCAGGGGAGTTGCAAGTGCGTTGCTAGCCTGTGTTTGGGGGGGAAAGGGGAGGGGGGAAGAGGAGATGGGCCTCCGGCGTTCTCACTCACCGAACGAAAGGCAACAATGCAACTTCACGTCGGATTTCTGTCAGAAGGTGGTACTACCCCGGACGAGCCGACCCATTCATGCTGAAACCAGTAGTAGTTTCAGCGTGGCTCTATTATAAAATATAGAATATTTATAAATGACGTATATAGCACATTTTATTTTAGCAGGACATCTGCTTACATCGTCCAATCCTTCGAAAGTAGTCGCCGTCATACCGGCCTGGAAAATTTTCGGCAGCAGACACTGACTAATCACATAGCGAGACAAATGAAAATTGCGTCACTGTGACAAATCCTTATCATCCCATTTGGTTGATTTGTTGTTATTGATATTCAGCTCTGTAAATAACGTACCGCTGAAGTACTTTGTGGTGTGCGTGTACAGAAATGACAACATTTTTATCTTGAACAAGAGCCATTAATCTATTCAAACAAGCTTAATTGAATGTTGGCAGGAGATTATGGAACAGTTAACGTATCCGTAAATTTTCTGCCCCGTTTTATCGACGTCACACGGAACTGCAGGATTGTAGCCGTTTATATTAATCCGATATCAGTCGTGATAATATAATCATCTGGAATTATAATTGACTAGCGGACCCGGGCGGACGTTGTTCCGCCCTGGTAATAGAAAAAACCTTGACAAATTATATACCTAAACCATCTTCATAAATCATTTTATCGAATAGTGAAAACCGCATGAAAATGCGTTCATTCGTTTTTGAGTTTATCGCGAACAGACAGACAAATATACGTGGCAGAGGACATTGTTTTACAACATGTAGTGATATATCTATTCTTAATTTTCTAATATTTACTGTCTTAATGTTAATACTGACTCAATTAATTATCACAGTTTATATTGGACCAAAGTCATCGGTTCTATATTGTTATTTGTCTACGAAGGAAACGGCCTCCAAAATACTTATTTTGCGAAAGCAAAGCGATAGCAGTAATGGCTAAATATCAACTTGTCAATTACTATATAATCTTCATCTATAAAAATCATCCTATGACTGAATTTATAGAGACGAGTGCACATTTTTATTTATATTCAAGTATTAGCATTATATATGGCAGGTGTCCTTGATTAACAAATTTTTGATGACGTGAGATGGGTGAGGTTAGAATTGTAAGGTATATGGTCTAGTGCACTGGGGTACCGTCGCCCGAGTATAACCACTTTAAACTATTTCTCTAGACTATTCAAATAAATTCCTTATTTCTAGACTTGTTAATTGCCGACTATGAATCAATAAAGAAACGCGAACAGATTAATTTATTAAATGTTTTTAATTAAATGTTTACGTGAGCATAGGGGGTAGGAGCGTTGCTCACTTTTGCTGACCAGGGGGGATGGGGCGATCAGAAATAACAAAAATTCTGCTTACGTATTTTTTTATATCATTGGAGGCAAACGAGCAGGTGGACGAATGTTAAGTGACCACCGCCGTACATAGACCCTAGCAACACCAGCGCAGTCGCAACTGCGTTTCCGGCCTTTTAATACATGGAGGGCCCCAAAAGAAGCTTTTTTCTTTGTTTTTTTTCTTTTCCCAATCGCACAGAGTTAGTATTATTTTCATTTTTATTTTATGTTATTTAATTCACTTTGATAAATTAATGACGATCAAACATTTACACTGTCTAAATTTTACGGAATTAGTTATTAGTTGACACGGGCTAATTTTGAACGTATTTTTATATTTTCTTATACCAGGTCACTATTTAAAGGTTAACACCCTTCTATCGTTTGGTAGTTCATGGTCACGTTCAACATATAAAATAATAATATCAAACCAAATACTAATAAACAACAAAGAGAATCTTAGTTAAAGTTCTAAAACTTTTAGAAGTATGGGAACGATATTTTTACACGTAAAAAAATCAAACCTAGCTTCAATGACCAACATTCAAGGGACACTTTTCAAGGTGAATCAATACGTACCTGTTTATCGTTGGAATTCCGCACGGTCGACCATAGGAAAGTGGGGTGCGAGTCGAGGTGCGGTAAGCGTCCCAGAGTACTCGATATTCATTTATTACACCTTCGTTTTTGCGTAAATCACCTGATGTTGAGTGTATATCAGATTTGTATTTCTCGAGATAATAAGTCAAATATTAAGCACCTACTTTTCCATAGATTTAGAACGACAAGCAAGTAATGTCTCAATCTGTGAGAGTATTGCAACTATTTAACCAGTCATGCTGTATATAGTGTTATTGCAATTTACTTCTTATTAGTAAAATGTGATTGTATTATGCGTAATATTTTATCTACACACGTTGGGGCCCCGTATCATTGATGCGGCTGATACAGTGGTAGCTACGCACCTGATCATAAGTAATCTATCATTATTATTTTATTCTTCTTCTTCTTCTTACACTTATCCCACATAAGTAGGGTCGGTACAACATGTTTCTCATGTTGTGGTATATGATTTGGCTTAATTTTACGATCGGCCGCCTGCCTGACATCAACCCTCCTTGGGATTATTTTGTTGTACCACTGTATTATTGTATGTATCATTATTATTTTATTACATAGTATAAAACAAAGTCCCCTACCACGTTTGTCCGCGATAAACTCAAAAACTACTGAACGGATTTTCATGCGGTTTTCACCGGTGGATAGAGTGACTGATGAGGAACGTTTTAGTATATAATTTAGAATCTACTGTCGTGTCTGTACTTTTTAGATTTTTGTAAAAATCATTATTGCAGGTGCCTTTGAATAAGTAACAAAATACATTTCAATTATTTTTAGAAATGTCTGTGTGACTGTTCGAACACGCATCACTGCTAAAGTACTGCGTTCATGATAAAACCTTTTCAAGAAAATTATAAAGCATACCTTCGATTAACATTTAGTCTATGTTTCGTCGGTTCGGTCTATCAAAAGTTATTGTAATTTTAATGACGATGTGACCTAACTACGAGAGAAAAATGTATAGTAATTAGACTTAATACACTAAGATGATTTTATTAGTCAATGTTTCGTACATTGGGATCCACGCGGACGAAGTCGCGGGCACTGCTAGTCTTCAATATTAACCAAGCAATCCTGTCTAGTTTAATTAAACAGTTTTTTCTTTAGTTGACTCATCTCTGTGCATCCATTAAATACGTTTGTGACATTTACTATTACTAGTGCCCACTTCGACCATAGTTTATTGATTTTTTAAAGGGATAAATATTATAATAATACCTGTAGGTTATAATATCATTGTTGAATGTAGAATGGAAAAGAGTAATTGGAACGTAAGAGTAAAATAATACATACAGTTGAGCATAGCAACCTCCTTCACAACCTTTTATGAAGTCATTTATTGACAGATGTCAAAATGTCTTTATTATTTACATATGTGTATATGTTGTGTAAAGTTGAAGCAGTAGTGTGATTAATGCATATTTTAATTAATTTAATGTACTTCTAATGCATTTTATATAAAATAAAAATAGGTTTCTACACTTCTCCTCCACATAAACTTTAACTATGCCAAATTTCACGTTCATCCGTTCACGCAATTCCTTTAAAAAGGGATAGAAAGTTTAGGCTTCACGTATTAATATATTTGATTAGACCTAATACATTCAGATGACGTTATTAGTCGATGTTTTGTACATCGGGATCCAAATGTTATATATATTTGTTAAAAAGATAAACTAGATCGAGTTTCTTGCAGGTTCTTCTCGGTGACTGGGTTGTTTGTCCAAACCGGTGGTAGTTTTGACGTTCATAAGTGCCTTCTTAAGGCCTAAATTTAACAAAGTGTTTTTGATTTTAGAATTGTTTACTTACGTTAATATTTAACATGGTTAGTGTGATCAGAATAAAATTGTTACTAATGAATTATTAGACAAATCTTGGGTATAACCTCTGTGTTGGATATGTGTGTGAACTGACAAACTACGGTTACAGTTTGTAAGTCTTTTATTTTTGCATTTCATTTTTATAATCTACAATATTTTATTTTACAATGTTCGAATATAATTTACAGATTAACTATTATTCATAATTTATATAAATTAGATAGAATACTTTGCGTTACGTCCGTTTATGAGGAAAAGTTGTCTACTGAGCACCTTGCGGTTTATAATAACTCGTTAATATTAACATATTTCTAAGGCAAATAATTCATTGTCAGTATATATAGAAAATTTCATAAAATAGCTTTTCAATCTTAAAAGGACTAATTGTACTCTTTAATTACCTTGAATATTATAAGAACAGAAGTCAAAATTTATATACATTCTTTTAGAAATGAGAATCTAAGTTATAATTGGAATTTAACATTTTGTTAATTAAGAACGAAATATATTATAAATAAATGTCAATATAAGAAGCTACTGTTTGGCTGATTTCGCTAAAACAATATTATAGGTAACCATTATTGCTTCATACACTTAAACATCAAATAATTCGCAGTCATCAAATAAAACACTACATGCATTGGAAGAACTAGAATCACTCGAATTAATGTTAAACACATTATAAATTTCATTAACCACAAATCACAATTTCATTTATTATGAGAATAATTATTCAATTTTATTAGACAACACACATAAACAATACCGTTTAGTTGACGACACAAACAAAAAAAATAATATAAATCATGTTCTGATATGTAACAATATGTACAATATATAAAATAGATTAAAAACTAAGCGAATAAATACATCATATACCTTAAACACATAAGCGTTATACATAATATATACCCATTTATACAGATAGTATGATACAGGAGGAACATAAATAATAGATTAGTTAAATGTCGTCCAGCCTTTGGGAACGTTAGATGTAGCCCCTTTCGGTGAGCTTGTACCGGCCGAATAACCTAACATACCGAATTGACTAAAATCTAGCCCGTATTCATGTAATAACGCACTGTCTGTCGACGACTTGCCTTGTTCGACTTTCTGAACTTTATCACGACACTTTAGCGGATCGAAATCTTCTATTTCTGTCGGTGAATCCAGTTTAATGAGATCAGAATCTGAGCCACAAGACTGAAAAAGAAATATTAATGTTAAACATAAAAACCTTACAGGCCCTGCTGTTTTCGTTTTTTGTTACACTGCCCTATTTGCCCCCATAGTATGTATATAAGTGATCATATTGCAAAAGTATTGTAAGTTAATGACTCATATATCTTTGTAATCGCTGTGTGTATGATTTTTATTTGTAAAATATGTTGAAATATAAATTATAAAAAGATTATTAATTCTCAATAGAATCACAGCTAACCGATAGTAACAAAGTAACCAGAAACATATATGTATACAGCAGAATATGTACTTTGTAATACTACTTGATAATTTAAGTGTAATTAATATATTAATTAGGCAGTATTTGTGTATACCAATATATGTATTATTTCAATAGTCCCAAGACTCATATACCAGCGACAAATGAAAAGTTTATCTCATAGTAAAGGTATAAAGGTTACCGATACAGAGTCATATAGGTATTTATCAAAGGCAATAAATAATAACACAAAATAAGGAATTATGCGCACTTGTGTATTCAAAATGACATGCATGCATTGATAACTAAATTTGTTCAAGCAAAGTTATTCTGATGCACTTTACAAATTAGGTGCTTTACATATAGGTGAAGTATATATAAATATTGTACAGACTTCGACATCTTCTAAGTGTAATACTGTATTAGACAAAGTTTGATTAATGTACGACAAAATGAAAATTGATATATGGATTTTTTTTTTTCAATATAGAGTCGGTTAAAATGACACACAGGTAAGTTTTTTTATTAGAATACTAAATTTCTTTGCAATTTTCATTCGGTCGTAGTAAAAATGTTGTCATATTAAGTTATACAATCTCCTTAGAGGATGTCAAAATGGTTATACTTTTTTAACATATCAAATCGATCACAGATTATTCCACATTCATGTTGTACGTGTCTCACTAAAATGGTAGTATCTTCCTTATAATAAAGCGGACAAAGGTCCTATCACATTAATTCATTCACATGGTCTTCAGATCTAAAACTTATCGACTAATTTACACTGAATTTTATTCAGTACAAAAACATTATTGTTTAAATGAAAGTAGAAAACAGGAAAGCAGTTAACCTTTAAACAACTTGATATTGTATTTGTAATTAATTAATGATAAGACACTACTGAGGATTAGATCCAGAGAAATTATTCAGCTAGTACTTATTGAACAACGTCTTTCATCTCGAAATTCAGGAAATAAAAATAGTGGTGCTGTTCCAACAATCGAATATCTGCATCAATTGTACCGCCATTATTTTATACAAATCAATCAAAACACTATCAATGACTAAGTAATTTTAACTAACATATATAAGCTCCTCGAAATACATGTGGAACAATTTATATAGAAAATAAATAATACAAATCACAAATTCAGTTTTGATCAACAATTTTTTTTAAACACAACTAAATATATTATTATATACATTTTTTTAAATTGTCAAGTATAATACTAAATATCAGTCCTATGTTTACATAATTTATTTCATTAGTTTTCGTTCAAATTCAAATACAATGGAAAAATTCTACTATTAAATCTATATTGTCATGTTTTTTCACATTTTACCTTGTGATTTTTTAAAAAATATATATATATATATACGTTTAAATATAATAATATTAATATAAAAAATTAAGATTTCATAAATCGTCACATTTTAAAATGTATATCAACGAGGAATGTAACTACATAAAATAAAAAAATGGCGTCTTAAGCTGAGAAGAAATAAAGAGAAACTTTGTTAGCAATATAAACTTATAATAAACAATAATTATTAATATTAATGAGTCAATATATACATGATCGAGTGAATGAAATCTCCGTGCGTTAGTGCAGAAGAAGACTTATAGTTTTATAGCCGCATTTCTTAAGACGAACACCCAAAAATTTTCTCATTTATAATGTAATACAAGATTGATATTATTACAAAGGTGCATATCACAATTACCTCGATAATTTTCCCTTTGTTCAGGGTCGGTCGTGGAGGTGCTTTGGGCTTGACGCTAACACATTGTTTTCCATCATTAGACACCGGTACTTTGGACGTGATCCCATTCTGTTCCGGTAATTTTCTCTGATTCGTCGATAGAGTCAATTTTAATTTAGCTTTATCGCTACCCTCCGTGAACCGTATCGTGCTAGTATGGAAATCGACCGATTGTACATCGTTTTTAATGATATTACTGACGAAATGCGTATTGTTGTGTTGTGTTGTTGTACGCGGCGGTGGAGCCGGTGCATCGGATATATCGATTAATCGCCTTGTGTATATTATCGGATAACGTACTGACGGTTGGGGACGTTCCGGTAAACGTGGTGGGACACTTGGTGACAGTGTTCTCTGAAAAACAAAATTAAATAATGTGCCACCGTGCTCCTAGGAGCGTACATGCTCGATACGCATTCACAATCATTTAACACATTACAGTACATAAACTATATTCACAGTACAGGTACGAAATGTATTCAAGCTCATGAGAAGCGTAGGCGATACGACGGAAAATCATAAACGACAGGCGGACCTACTGTTGTGACAATCTCCAAATGGTATATAGTGTTTTATTTGAAAAACAAAAGTACCGGCCGCGTCAAATTTTTCGACCGCTCTGAAAATAGGGTAATTATACCTACATTACATTATATGTATAGCATCGAGACTAGTTATCGATAAATGAATGGCAAATAAATCCAATTTATTCGTACATTTTTTTTTAATAAGATTTCACTGGGAACAGAGTTCAAATTTTGCCGATCGTAAGGTTTTTATTTTGAAAAATAACGTAAAGTATTAGGAACGGCTAAAATTGGATTTTATTTTAAAATGTTAAAACACAATTATATATTTCTATAATAATATATTAAACCCTCGACTATATTACGCGCAAACCAGAACTTACTGATATATTCAGAGCGGCCAAAAAGATTGACGAAGACTGTAAAGTATGAACATCGATACTAAAATTTTACAAACGAATCTTTCGATACGATTCGTTAATGACATCCATATATATTTTTTTTAATTTCATAATCTAAAGACTCATATGCAATGTAAATCGTATCGAAAGTTAAGTTCGCAAACAAACACGACTAACAAGCATAACATAGGAAACAAAGCGACAAATTGCTACATGGTCGTATAGTATATTTATAAGTACATAACAATTGTGCATATACGTTTGCGACTTACTGCCTTATCGGGTAGACTAATTTCTGAGTTGTGCGAACTGTTTGGGAAACTGTCCCGTCGTTGTGCTGCCTTGTTCGCGAACAGATACTCCATTTCTGTGAGGAGATCGAGGGGCAGAGCCGGTGGAGGTTCACGCGGAGGCGGGGGCTCATGAGCCGGCGATGAATCCGACGAATCTGACGATACCGGTGTCGCGGAACCACACGAAAACCTAATAAAATATTCATAGTTCTGTATGCACGTGTAAGTTTTATTTTACCAATTCCGCGATAGAATTAATTATAATTGTTATTTCGTTTTGCATAATCAAACTAGTCAGTTTGTAACTTAAAAATATCTTGATCAACTTTAACGAAATTTTGCAAACAAGGCACAAGTATACCATTCTACAATCGATATACTGAATAGTTATTAATAACTTTTAGAAATCACTAAATATGAGTAATAACATAACGCGTATCGCATATCGCTTTATGCTATGTCTTATTCTGTTGGAGTGCAAAAAAGTGACTGTACTGTGCTTGATATACGATAAAACAATAACTACACATCACTAATCGCTTAAGTTGTGTCTTTTTTTGTTACAGCACAACAAAATGACTGCACTATACCTCATATAATATAACACAATAACTACAAATCACTAATCGCTTTATGCTATGTCTTATTCTGTTGGAGCGCAAGAAAGTGACTGTACTGTGCCTGATATACGACAAAACAATAACTAAACATCACTAATCGCTTTAAGTTCTGTTATTTTGTTGCAGCACAAGAAAATGAATGCACTATACCTGATATAATATAACACAATAACTACACATCACTAATCGCTTTATGCTATGTCTTATTCTGTTGGAGCGCAAGAAAGTGACTGTACTGTGCTTGATATACGACAAAACAATAACTACACTTCACTAATCGCTTAAGTTGTGTATTTTTTTGTTGCAGCACAACAAAATGAATGCACTATACCTGATATAATATAACACAATAACTACACATCACTAATCGCTTTATGCTATGTCTTATTCTGTTGGAGCGCAAGAAAGTGACTGTACTGTGCTTGATATACGACAAAACAATAACTACACTTCACTAATCGCTTAAGTTGTGTATTTTTTTGTTGCAGCACAACAAAATGAATGCACTATACCTGATATAATATAACACAATAACTAAACATCACTAATCGCTTTATGTTATGTCTTATTCTGTTGGAGTGCAAGAAAGTGACTGTACTGTGCCTGATATACGACAACACAATAACTACACATCACTAATTGCTTTATACTAAGTCTTATTTTGTTGCAACACAACAAAGTAACTGCACTGTACCTGGTGATAAATACAGTGAAATCGAAAAATAACAGCGACAACTAAGAGATCCCTAGTCATCTCTGTCTTACCGAAAGGGCTGTAAGTAAATCTCTTTGTTGGTGATTCCTAAACGCAACACACTGTGACGTATTTATTGCCACGAACCAAATCGAATACATATCCCTATCACTCGCTGTAACTCTACCATCGACATAAACTTTACAGTGTATATAGAATCTGATAGAACTGCATTAATTAAAAACGACACACAGGTCATCATTGAAAAATATTTTATGAGGATATTATATTACACAAATGAAGCTGGGATATTTATGAAATAGTGGCATGATTATAAATTACCTAAAATTCAAGCACTTCTACGTATAGAATCTCTATTGAAACTGTAAGTAATAAGGTACTGCTTAAACAATGATTTGTATTCATGTTTTAAGAAAATATAGTTTTGCTAAAACTGTAAACGTATTGCCATGTATAGTCAAGTAAAAGATTGTTCTCAACGATAGTCCTAAAAATATCTAGAGTTCTTTCAAAATATTTGCTGTATAAACGACCCGTTCTAAATTCATTTTCTTTTAGTACATATAAAATATTATGCCGCAGTTGTTATCTGCGGCGGATTGCTCTAAAAATCCAGAATATGACGAGAAGTTTAATTCAATAGCGTTCTACCACAAACGTCATCTCAACACAAATACTGTTCAGTGATGTTTACTGAATTTAAACCCTACTTATAATCAATTTTATTTGACACCTAAAATTATGAATGTCCTTAGTATTATATACCGGCTATCGTCCGTCGTATTAATCGAGGACGGCCTTGATCTGGTCCTTGGAATCTTGTTTTTAAGTCCTCTCACCGCCGATTTGACGTTTTTACCGCTTTGACGAACCTACGGAAAAGATATATTTTGTAGAAAAACACTCAATTTCCCTACCCATTTGGTAACGAGCCATGCGGATTATTAAACTTTTATTTATAAAATACAATTATTAGATACTTATCTATTAAGTCAAATATATTATTATAATTATATAATTATATACGTTCCATTTATATTGTAACACAGGGAATAAGTAACTGCTATACCTATATAATTTTAATCGAAAATTATTACAAAACATACGTGACGCGTGAAAAGTATTGTTTCATTCAAAATGTGTCAAAGCTATAAATTAAAACTAGGGTTGATGAACATACCAAGATATATAATTTTATGTGTAACTTATATTTGGGAACAACTAACAACGAAAGGACGAAAGCTTACATGCTTTATTGTGTACATATTATGTGTCTTGCACACGCTTCTAATAACAACTAAACTCTATTTCCCGAAAAAATACTATACTTAATATTAATTTAGTAATGAAACTTAATAACTATATTGTTTATCTGTATATATTATGATGTCTCACGTGTAAAGGATTGAACTGAATCATTTTTCATGTAATGTTTAGATCAATTTAAAGCTTAAACTTAAAGTCATGCCAAAGGAATTTACTGAATGAATTTATCATATAGATATCTACTATTTTATACATATATAAAATTGAGTAAGGGTAAATTGGTAAAAAAATAGTCTCTAAAAAACTAAAACTACTTTCATGTCGACGAACTCGCATTTAGGCCACGTGTACCACCGGTGGTACATGTTCCACTTGATCTTTAGGGCACGTGTACCACCGGTGGTACATTTAACACTTGATCTTTAGGTCACGTGTACCACCGGTGGTACATGTTACACTTGATCTTTAGGCCACGTTTACCACCGATGG
This sequence comes from Antheraea pernyi, assembly GCA_015888305.1. NCBI lineage: Eukaryota > Metazoa > Arthropoda > Insecta > Lepidoptera > Saturniidae > Antheraea > Antheraea pernyi. Next base: position 803,186 of record MU158726.1, on the reverse strand, counting down.
TACCTGTGAGACTTGATCTTTAGGCCATGTGTATCACCGGTGGTACATTTAAGACTTGATCTTTAGGTCACGTGTACCACCGGTGGTACATGTGAGATTTAATCGGTAGGCCACGTGTACCACCGATGGTACGTGTTAGACTTGATCTTTAGGCCACGTGTATCACCGGTGAAACACGTTAAAGTTGATCTTTAAGCCATATCTTCAATTTCCCGTGGTACACAATTTAAAATTACGGAAAACGAAAAAATGACTTATGTTATGTTGTGTATGATGTTGTAACATAATATTGTATGATAATAACGTTTTTATCATAACATCAAGTGGCCTGAAGGATACGTCAGGTAAAAATTGTTTGGCACGGAACGTGTTAACCAATAATTATGATTCTCAATAAATAAAACGAAAATAATAGACAAGTAGCAGTAGTCATTACCATAGATAATTAAATGTATTTTCTTTAATATCTGAAACCTGTCTGCGGTTGAAAATCATTATCGGTAAGCTGTACGTTTCGTTTATTTTGTTAATAAATATTATTTATTTATAGGAAATAGGTACCGAAATCCATATATAAGAATTATTTATAACACGGTGTTATAATTAACGAATGACTGTTGAACGAATTAACGAATATTGAAATCAGTTTTGTGTTCAAATAATCTAATACATTTATTTTTTTCAAATATTTAAATAATAGCTTATATAACGATATGCTACATAATCATTAATATTGTTATTATTTGTTAATTTTCAATTAACATACTGTCAATTATTCTAGGGTTAATTAATTTTTTTATATATTTACTATTAATAGAAGAGTTTTTAAGGGAAGGAAAGTATTTATCCCAACAACTTAAAAATTAAAATATATACCAGCAGCATGCAATAAATACAAATATATTATCATTTCTATAAAAAATGACCCAGTGCATAACAAAAATTTTGAAGAGTGACATGTAATATTCACTACTCAGTGGAGAGTTATCAATTTATTACGGTGATAGTAATCTACCATAAAACTAATTATCATGTACATAATAGGTTAAGTTTGTGTATATGATATTTAAAACAATATTATAGTAAACAAAATGCGGGATGGTAGGGTTTTACAGTCCGACTGGGTCGCAACCACCATGTATATGGCGAAAAAGCCCGTCATAGTGATTCGCTTCTGCAGGTCGCGTTTCGGTATCAGCCTGTGCATATCCAGCTGTTCGCAGACCGGCATGACAGCGGCGACCGGCGATGGATAGTGTGTCACTCGGTGGTCGCCATTGTTATTGGATTGTACTGTGCTTACCATCAGGCATAGTACAGTCATTTAGCCGTGCTATAAAAAAAAAAACAATAAAGAAAATATTATTTATATAATTATGTTATACGTTAAATTTGAGACTGCTAGATTGAGATTTCCTTTGAAATTTTGATTTTATTATGAACGTGGACTAAAATAATCGATATAATATAATAGTGTACGAATCACTTTAACTTTAAAAGAATACTAAATGCTAGAAAAAGATTCGATAAAAAGGCTGTTTCTTAGTTTACAAAATAAATGTCTCCGATTGTTATTTAATACAAAGAAAATAACGATTCTTTAATTTTTTTGATAAGTACTGTTATATTAAACGTATAAATATAGTAACTTTTATACAATGAAAAAGTATTTTAACACTATGAAATTGTACATTTTAAGAGGAAATTTACTCAAAAAAAATCAATATTTAAGTATATTTTACATCAGGAAAAAATAAATAATAATACAAGGTCGAAGCCATTGACAAAAAATTTTTACTCAAATAAAAAAATGCTTTCGTTTTTTGCAAGGGGGATTATATGCACAGAGTACGTTATATAAAATTATATGCGCCCAGTACATATTTAAGTAAATATGAATATTAATGAAAAAATATTAGTAAATCTTACACAATTACTATTACCCAAATAACATGAATAAGATATGTACATTTTCTTATACCAACGCTCCTGAATGGAGAAATACGTCGAGAAATTGAAAGGACATATTACATATAATTATTTTAACTAGAGTGAGTAGTAGAAATGACGTCATAGAAGAATATAATAAAAGTGGAATACCACCACTTTAGAATTTAATAAACAATAAGGAATATACAGTAGTGCACTCCACCAAGTTGTGAACAAACAGTTAAATCACTAATACATTTCAAACTTTGACGATACATTTACTCATCGACTTACCGTTTTGACTGCCGATTGCACTGCTGGGTTCGCCTGTAAATTATTCATTATTTAAAACTAAAAAGATAAATCCAGTATTTACAGCATGCATGCGTTTTAGTATGTTTTATATCATACATTGCGATAAAAATGTACAATCCGGTCTATAAAGTTTTTAAATGAAACTAAATTACTAATCTGTTATATACTCGAAACCCTAAGATTACTAGATAAAACTGAAAGGTAAAAACCTTGGATCTAAAGTTAATTATAGAATAATTAATTTTATAGAATTTATGTTGACTAAATTAAATTTTATTCGATAAACATCCATTTCGCAGTACTTAATAATCTTAAATTTGTTTATGGTATAATTTACATTATATTATTATTATTATATATTCAGGATCTCGGAAACGGCGTCAGCGATTTCCGTGAAACTTAGTATGTAGGTGGTTTCGGGGACGATAAATCGATCTAGCTGGATTTTCATTCATAGATTTTTTTTTTTATCTGAGTTTTCAGGCAATCAAAAAATATAGCTAGAATATAAAGGTAAATTTCGCCACCACTGTCAAAACAAAAATAGCTCTGATGGAAATCGGCTGCTTCGAAAATCCGTCTAAAGTTCGAATGCCAGTGACAGCAGAAGAGATGTCTTTTTTTAAGTTTTTTGATTTTTTTGGTATAAAAATGCTAATTTTACGAGGCAAACCTAACAGTTTATTTTAATTTAAAAATGTTTTTTAAAGAACCGAGCTAGGTTCGGTCGTCCTGAACTATCTGTTTATGTATGTATTATGTATCTATAACTGTATGCATTATCTATATAATACAGTTTGTTTGAGGCTCAATCACTTTGAAATCTACTGAACGTCTGATACGTTCTACGAGAACTATGACTATTTGATGTGGATTTTTTTCTACACGTTTCTAGATTACTTATTATTTGAATTTGACGTATAGATATATTATTAATCTTTTGTTATTTTAATGCCGAATGAAGCGGGCGTGAATCAGAACAGGACGACCTCGAGTGTTTTTAACGTTTTATTATACCAGAGTTTAGAATTGATGAATTAATTTATTTTTTTAAATAGATCTATTAGTTGAATCTTTGCTATCTTTGCTTGACTTTATATTTTTAATCCTATAATACGTTTCAGTTAACAAGAATTTTCCTCAAAAAGTAATAATTGGTAGAGAACATGTATCATAATAGTCATAAAATAAATATAAGAGAAGCGTGTAAAAAGAATATTTACAAGAAAATATTGTTCTTGTTGTGATAATAAATTGGATTTTTTTATTACATCATTGTATTTCTTCTATTAGTATTTCATTCTTTCATTGTTTAGGAAAAAAAATTCAGTGTTCAGAACTCCGAAAAATTTTACGATAGAAAAAATTATGATTTAATATAAGCAATATTAGTACTACAAGTTCCTTAACTTAATACAAATCACATAGCGTAATTAAAACAAATATAATTAGTATGCCCTCGTTGACCTTATAAAAACACATAATAAAATTAATATTTATCGAAATACTTGTTAAAATCGATGTTGTTACAATACTTTTATATATTTATAAAGCACCCAATAACCGCCATAAAATAGTAGATATTTAAAAGAGATACCTTATCCTTAACGGTCTTGAAGAACGCTCCCCCCTCTTTCTTGACGTTCTTAGCCCAGTCGCGGTATTGTTGTTTAAGTTTCTGCCCGCTCCCCGTGCTCAGTTTGTCGGCGTAATTGTTGCACTCGACTTCGAATTCGTCATTGAAACCGCGACCAGTGTTTAGCAAATCCAGTCTTTCGTCTATAAACTGAATTAATATATATCAGTATTTACCCCATCGACACATAATATACTTTTCTTTAATGTCATTGTTTTTTTTTTTTTTTAAATCTAGCGGTCATGACGGACTTTTTCCCGCCACGTTAATAAAAAAAACCTTGACAATTTATACATCTAAACCTTCCTGATGAATCACTTTATCTACTGGTGAAAACTACATGAAAATCCGTCGAATCGTTTTTGAGTTTATCACAAACAGACAAACACACTCGGCATACGACTTTGTTTTATAATATGCAGTGATGAGATCAAAAACTAACCACGTTTTCAACAATTATAAATCACTCGAGTCTTATATTTCAAAATGAGCTGAATCCAATTTTAATCGTTTATATAACATGTTTAATTTTTTTATGATCTTCAGTTTTTTTACACCGAGAACGAAGTTCGAACTTTTCCGTTCATAAGGTTTTTAGATTTTTTTTACGATCGTCTTTGTTCACATGTACAGATTTTGAAAAATAACGTAAAATATTAGATACAGGACATCGGTGTACGTATTACTCAATTAAAATGGCGGTGGGCAGGCCACTTGGCCAAGTGTGGTGATGGCAGGTGGAGTAGTTTCTTGACCGAGTGGTGGCCGAGAGTGGGCAGGCGAAGTGTGGGAAGACCGATAGCAAGATGGGTGGACGACATTATACATCTTGAGGGAAAAATCTGGACAAGACTGGCACAGAATAGAGAGGAATGGCGTAAAAGGGAGGAGGCTTATGCCCCGCAGTGTGTCGAGAAGAGCTGTCCATGATGATGATTAAAAACGGCTAAAATTGGATTTAGCTTATTTTGAAATGTAAACAACGCTTATTTAATCTTTATTTTCAAGACTTAATTTTGTAAATAACTGCGTAATCCATGAGGCTTCGTTCCAGTCAAAACGGTTTTGTTATTTCACAGATATACATGTTTTATTTGAATAGATTGTGAGCTCTTTTTCTTTTTTATTAAAATTTTATTTTTCTCATTAATTACTCTAGAATGTTTATGGTCTTTAACCTGGATGGTGAAATTTTATCATTCTTGTATTCATCGCTTATCTGCGAGTAAATGTATAGTCTAAATCGATTCAGTAGCTTCGAAAATTACAAAAAATAACCCAGATATAAACAGTTTTACATGTAAAGAGATATAAAAAAAATAATAACTTATGCTACAACGGAATATATTTAAATTAATTAAGTACTGCACATTACGTTTGAGAGTGATAAACCGAATTGACAACAATACATAATTTCTTATTATATATATATATATTATATACTCGGCGGAGTGCCTTAGTAGTCCGGTGAAGCTAAGACCTTGCTAGGTCAATAGCATAGTCAGTTCGAAAAAAAAAACTTATTATAAAATTAAGCATTTTTATCACATTTACCACACTTACCACTTACCTGTTGGAATATTTGAGATTGGAGTATTTTTCTAAGGAATGCTTGCATGTTTCTTCTCGTTCGAACAAATGCTTCGGGGTTGAATGTGATCAATTGACCATTTTCAATCCTAAAATAGAGTATTTAAGTAAATTATATATATATATATATATACTTGCGGACCTGGCGGAGTTTGTCCTGCCTTGATAATAAAAAATAAAAAATCTAGTCAACAGCATCGCCACCTACCTTTTCCAACTGTGAATCCAAATCATTCTCGGATCCACCGGAACACTTACACAAAATTTCATCAAAATCGGTCCAGCCGTTTAGGAGGAGTTCGGTGACATACACACACGTACAGAAGAAATTTATATACAAAGATATTTAATAATATCATATAGGTATTTTAAAATCAGTCATCCTGTATTGATTTGAGTAATGGACTACTAACAAAGAAACGAATGAGAGAAGATTAAATGCAACAACATGAATGTGTGACGTAACTAGAATCGATAAGGTTAAGAATAAGTATGTCAGAGGTCGTTTGAAAATAGTACCAGTGATAGAAAACTTGAGGAGTAATAGGTTAGCATGGTAGAGACATTTATTGAGAGATGAAAGTCATGTAACTAGAAAAGTTTTGAATATGAAGTTGGACGGATATAGCAGTAGAGGAAGACTAAAATACTATGGATAGATTGTGTGTGTATATGTATAAATCAAATCAAAAATACTTTATTCAGTTTAGGCCCTAATAAGGCGCTTATGAATGTCAAAACTACCACCGGTTCGGAAAACAACCCAGTCACCGAGAAGAACCAGCAAGAAATTCGATTGGGTACATCTTTTTAACATATATATATATATATTTCAAATACATTATACGTTACAATACCGTTTTTAGTGGATGCACAGAGAGGAGTCAAGTCCAGACGTCACCATCGTTCACGTATTGATCCACTCTATAGTAGCCTTTCGACACTAAAACCCGCTTGACATGGTGCTTAAATTTACAGTCCGGCAGATTGGTGATATGTTTTGGGACTTTATTGTAAAACCTAACAGTATTACCTAAGAAACTATTACTGGTTTTGCTAAGTCTGAAACATGGGACGACCAGTTTGTCACAGTTTCTAGTATTTAGATCATGCTGGTCTTTTACAAAATGCAGATTTTCAAAGTTTTTACGGACATACATTAAATTATCAAGAATGTATTGGGAGGGTAGAGTTAAGATACCGAATTCCTTGGAACTTCGTTTTTAATGATTCGCGAGGAGGAGGATAAAAGGTGTGAATACTGAGATGACATCTGACAAGGGAGAGTGGAAAAGGAAAAAAAATGTTGTGCAGACTCTATTTAGGTGGGATAAAGGTAAGATGATGATAATAAATATAATATACGTATTAAACAACTTACTTGATAGCATCGCGATACCCGCCTATCAAACAAACTAATGCACGTAAGAATGCCCGTGAAACAGCGTCTCCCAAAGCGTTCTTATCGCTTAAAGCCTTCTTTAAGCTTGCTACCTGAAATAATTCAGTATAATGTATTTAAAAAAAAAACAAATTGTAGTCTTGTTCCATAATTTTATAAATTACAACATGAAAATTCAATAGCTAAAATTTTTAGCCCAAAGTAAAAGTATATTAAATAAGTAATTTATTTACAGTTAAGAGACAAGCAGCATAATTGCTGATACGTCTATATCGCACCGTGTAGAATTTTTTTGTCGGGTTTTGGTCACTGCAGATTTTCACTTATTAAAGTGAGTTTATTTGTCCGGAGCCAGTTGTCGAGTCGGTTTTTAAAACCATGAACAGAACTAGCGGATACTATTTCATCAGGCAATCGATTCCAGTTCAGAGCCACTCTGTTACTGAGGAAATTGTGTGCAATTGTTGTGTGTGAAAATGATCGACTTATTTTAGTTAGATTTCCTCTTGTAGATCTTGTTGTGTCTCTTAAAATATACATTTCACGTAAGTATGGCAGGTTGTATTTATTAGTTACTATTTTATACGAAACGGATCAACAACAGAAACATAATATAAAGGTTGTTAAAATTATTGATGGTATTACTAATTAAAGTCCATTACAGCATTCATATAAACATACTCATACAATAAAATAAAGAAGTCAGTAATACCAAAAATACAATTATGAAAGATGAAATAGAATGAATTAGTTTTGAATTGCAAATATTAAGACAGGATACCTCTTAATAAGAAGTATTTTTTGTATATCATAAGTATGTTTATAGGTGCGATTCAATGCATTAGGAAAATTATCTTATTTACAATATTTTAAAAATAATACATATTTTAATTGATGGCAATAAAGTTTACTCACCAAATCCGGTGGAAGACTCTCTAAATCATGAAAAGGAGTTCTAAGCTCATTCGCATCTACATCTAATATTACCACGTCTCCTATCTCAGACATCCTTACGGTCTGTAATCAAAAAAAGCAAAATCCTAATAATACAGGAAATATCACCAAATAAATTTGAACACTTTCAGAATGTTCTAGTGGCATCGCCATTTTTTATATCAAATAGAATTCAAGTTCTCTGCTGTTTATTAGCCTTTATATAACTTATAGTCATTTTATTATATTCTTAACACTAAATAAAGTAGTTCTGTGTTGTAGAAAATAAGATTTCTGCATTTATTTAATAGGGCAATACAAAATTGTACATCTGTTTGAAGTCGCAGTAACTTTGTATATATATTATTTCCTCCGGAAAAAATTACCTCATAATGGGGTATTCCCATAGAACGATAGACGATATTTTGACTTTTATGTATTAATATATCAGTGAATTTTTTTACTTATGAATGAAATAACAGCTGCGCGCGACTTTTTCTGCGTATATATTTTTATAAATGATCATATAAAATATTACTTTAATATTTTTAAAAAATAACACATATTTATTTCCTAACTGAATTAATAAATATAAATCATCATACATCTAAGTTCAAAAATAATAGTTTTTCATATAAAATTTCATTCCCTTTTCATTGCATTAGGAGTTAAATTTCCAAAAAATCTTTCCTTAGTACTATCGAACAGTGTGTAATGAATTGGGCTGTGCATTACTATGTCAGCCAGTCTGTTATTATATTATTTGTTTACAAATTAAATAATTTAATACTAATTCATTCATAATACTTACCTCCATTACACTTCCAGGTACTCCGATGAGAAATGGCATTGGTGCCAATAGGTAATCGACCAGATGCTTGGGCAGTATTGGGATAAATATGTGTTGCCAAGACATGGGAAATAGTGTTGCGTTTGCGGCCTGTACACAAGCGGATAATCGCGAAGGTTTTGATGCGACTATGGCCACTCTCCGCTCGTGCAACAACGCTGCCCACAAACCGGCCATACACTTTGTATCAACCGCACTGAAGTACTCCGTTAAATTACACTGAAATCATGACATATGGCCTTGGTTAATATTTTTGACCACCATAATAACAACCTTAGTATTTGTGCCAAATATAGTCAAGAGATTAATACAAACAATGATCGAATATTATGTTAAGAAACTTAATGTTATATGTAGTTAAACGTAAACTGTGTTCTTTTTTTTTTGGACTGACTATGCTATTGACCAAGCAAGGTCATAACAGCTTCACCGGACTACAATAAACTGTGTTCTGTGCAATCTATATTCAAGACTAGCTCATTACAGTTTATTATGTTATTTATATACATAAATATTGATAAATCTGTAGTTCTGGCTATATATTAATGTTTTTTCATGAATATGATATTAAACAATTCTACATATACAGACTCTTTTTTAGTCCTTTTAAGTTTGAAACTTTTTCTACAATTTTATTCAAACACAGTTCCAATGATTTTTATGAAGTGTTGTCTTAACATTTATAAATAATGTTCTTAGGAAATGTAAAATAACTAATAATTTGAATATGTAATTTGATATACATTTTCATTTTCTTTTTACATAAGTAGTGCATATCATTGCAAAATTAAAAGTATATTACATTTGTCAGTGGGTAATCATTTTAAAAATCATAAAATACACTAATATTTTTATCAAAACAAATGAGTAGAAGATAATTGCCACATAAAAAACGCGAGCAAAGCCACCAGTAATTGTTATTCTAAATTACTAAGACCATTTCGATACTCTAATGAAATTTAATAATAATAATAATAAAATATTTTAGTGCCAAACAGCTTATCCTAGGCTTACATATATCGATAATATAACGATGTTTCTTTCTAATTATGTACTAGATTATACATTGATCTCCACACTAGGCTCGAGGCCTGTCTTGTGGATTTCTACTTCAGGACGATTTGACTATCCGATTAACAGCGTTTTAATACTCCTAATATATCCATTGAAAGACACGTAATTTTTTATATTGCAAAAATGTGTAAATTAATCACATTTTGATATATTTTATGCTGTTATGAGCAGTTCATTTAACATGACATCATTTATCAAGCCCTTAAAATTGCCATTACTTTGTTTATATAGATTTTTTTTAAACTTTGTTTTTACTTTTGGTTTGAAACTATTCTGGAAATTAAAAATAGTTGTATTTCAAAAGATCCATATTATATAACATTTACTAGCCAGTAACTGACCAAAAAGGTCAAATCAATATAGGCTGCGCGATCAATTTTATGTTTGACACTTATTAATATAAGCTCACTTATTAGAATTCATAGACACTTTAGAAGGCAGTGTTAAAAATTCCTGAAACGATAAAATGTGTATCTTTGATAATAAAAGCTAATACATTTGTGATCTTAACATTCTTTCCGCACACAAATCGAAATACTAAATTAAATAACATACGTTTTCAGGAATACTAGGCAGTTTTGCATCAGGACTCTGGCAAGTGAATAGATTTTGACCGGCATTGTATATGACTTTGAGCGTGTGACCAGGCATAGGCGGCCGTATCCGACATGCTTCCAAAAACGAAGTCAATTGATCCCTCTCAGGACTATTTTTTAAATTAGCTATACAATTTAATAACCTGGAAAAGAAAACGTAATTTTATAATTAAAGTAATAGATAATCTAAATTATGTAACGCAAGCTTATTTTAGTAACATTATTTAGTTTAGATAATTTAAGTAATTAGAATTGGAAACCCTTTAAAATTACAAGGACGTATATTCTTTAACCTATTTTAATATTTCATTCATTACACTATAAGAGGATATTTAGAAAAATGGAGGCGCCAGCGATCATTGACATTTTAATGTAAAAATAGATTAATATAGTTCAAAAAACAAAATTAATAAAGACTATAGAATGAAGCTTATTTTCTTTATTCTCATTTCTGCTTAAACAAGTATTACATCTTATAAATAGGATATGAATTTATCCTTACATCTGAGTAATCAGTTGTTAACGTACTGCAGTAAGGATGAAAGGTAAGAAGTAGAATAGGTAAGCTCACAATGTTATAATGAAATCGAAACAAAGGTTATTTTATTCAAGGATAGCAGAGTACGTTCACGTCTTCCAGTTTTTGTTATACATTACAGATGCATTATTAACCGATTCAACCATGTTTTTGTCAAGTTTTTGTGACATACATTTCAGTCGCTTTTGCCGCTAGCCTGAAAATGGTATTATCTATTGTAGATACTTCTATGACCATAATATGTTTGTTATATTATATGTTTTGTAGGTGGTAGAGCCACGCTGAAGCTATCATGAAGGGGTCGTCTCGCCCGGGATAGTACCACAGAAAACCGTCGTGAAGTAACAGTGCTTGCATTATTGCGTTTCGTTCGGTCAGTGAGAGCACCTGAGGCCCACCCCTCTCCCTCCCTCTCACTCACACAAACACAGGCTGGCATCGCACTTTCAACTCCCCTAGTGTTGTTAGTGTCAATGGTGGTGATTACTTAACATCAGGTGACCCACATATTCGACATTACTGTTGTTTCTTTTAAGTCTTCCTTCATTTAAGGACTACATAGATCCTTTAAATTAAGATATAATTCCACAACGCAAGCTTACTTAATAATCAGTACAATTATAGTCTAATTATTATCGGACTAACTGTATACATAAGGGTAGGTAGGGTTTATTTAATGGCCGTCTGGCCAGCATCCGTCCTTATCTGAAAACATCTATAGAAATTCCGGCCGTTGTACTTTAGAACTGATCTTCATCCTATAGGTTTATCGTGTCTCTATCGAAAGTCATTTAACAGTAGCTGTGATTGTGATCAAACTCTAAATATATGAAGTACTAGCCTCTGCCCGTGACTTCTTTCGCGTGGAATAGTTACTTTGGGCTAACGCTAACACTCAGCGGAAGCTCTCAAGAGAAAAAAACCCCGATTTTGAAATATTCTTCATTGGTGCTCAACTCCTATTGGTCTTAGCGTGATGATATATAGCCTAACCTTCCTCGATAAATGAGCTATATAACACTCAAAGAATTTTTCAAATCGGATCAGTAGTTCCTGAGAATACCCCCTACAACGATACAAACTTGAACTCTTTATAATATTAGTATAGATTAAAAAGTTCAAGATCGAACTAGATTATTCATAACATAAAGTTGGTATATAAGGTTATACCAAGGCGGTAGTGAGCATATGAAATATTTTTAACAACTGATTTCTAAATACGTTTAATAAACTTGTCTAATCATAACAAAATCGCTAAAACGAAACTATCAGTTATAGCCTCCTGTACCTTATCATTATATGTTCATAGAAACTGATAACAAAACACATTTAACAATTTTAAATTAGTAGTCTATTTAGACTTTGATGCCTTTAAATAATGAATCACCTCGACTACTATAACATGACCTGGCCGTGATAAAACGATTTGTCATCTGTTACTTAATATTTCAACCAAGGTTTCTCACTGAGCAATTGAAATAATTTATCTGTATTAACCTTTTTTTAACAATAGTGCGATACATGTATTGCTGCACACTATTTTTTTGTGTAATACTTTCGCATGGCACAGTGTAAATACAGTGTAAAATACAGAGCTCAGGTGTAAAGACTTCCTCCTGGGGAAATCCATGGAGTTCACACATATTTTGACGGTGACAAAGATGTATAATCGCAATTTTTACTATATCTGAGATTGCATATCTTAAAGAGGTCAGGTTTCTTCACGATATTTTACTATTTTCAGTGAAAGCACCTAATGACTGAATGTAATTATGAACACAAGAAGTACCAGCGATCGACTTACGCTTTTTCTACCAATACTTGGTTTTGATTGGTAGCAGTTTGCTTGTTGGACGACTAAACGAGATTTATATAAATTGATGAACTAATTAATAGTTACATTAGATATGATATTTTGTTTTAAAAAAAAAAACAAAAAGCAATATATTCAAACTAATCATTTTTACTGGTCCAGTAGTTCTAGTGGTAAATTGTAAACAATAACTGTACACATTGCCTAATCCAATTTGTTGTACACACCACTGAACACCCTGTGAGTGACTCCCGAATCATCAAGAATTTTAAACTTTGATTTTGAAATACTTACTTATAAAATATGTCATGCCAAGGCAGATGAGACAGCAATACCAGTGCTGTGTTTGATTTAGGATCATATCGGCAGAAACAAAATGTATACTTGGAATCCAGCGATGTCAATACAAAGGAATAATGCTGAGCGAATGAACTGAAACGAAGGCATTTCATTTACACATAATTATAGAAATAATTACTAATACATTATTTTAATTCTATAAGTCTTTTTTTTCAAACTGTATACGCTATTAGGCTGATTTGCTTTCACAGCTTCAACAGACTAATTGGGCAAGCACTTGTGGCGCTCAGCCTTTGGAACAAGCTCAAGGGTGCTAAAGTAGCCGAACGTCGCCTTAAATGCAACAACAGGAATCCTACTAAGCTAAACTAGTTAAGCTAATCATATATACGAGTTAGAGAGCATACATCAGTACCAGTATGTATGTCTCACAAACTCAAACATGTATTTTGTATCTGTCAACTTGGCTAAACTAAACAAGTTGCAGGAAGATGAGGCAAAAATATAAGACCCTTCCACCATATGTTATCTATATGTGTGTGCACAAATATGAGGGTGATCTGTGTCCTTTAAATAATACCACTATAATAACAATGTATTAAAAAGCCTTAAAAAACTCTATACATACAAATGAATGTAAGTGTTAACTACACCAACAAATAAAATTAATTATAATACTTACTTTTCTAACTGACATGGAAATGTAAATTTTGGTATATTTTTCAACTCCTCTTCATTTTTATATGATTCTGGGTATTTCGTTATAATATATGGTTCCATCACATGATCACCTGGCGATACTTCACAAAATAATTCAAATAAGTAGCGTACAGTATCTCTGAAAAAAAACGAGAATAATAAATTACACTATAAGGGAGTAAAGTAGTATTATAAATGACTGAATAATAATATGATATAAAGAAGAAAATCTTTGAAAATGAATGATGAAACTCTGAAGAAAGTCTTTCAATGAAATGATACATAATATATAAATAAATAAATATTATTTTTGTTGTTATACCTAACTATAAATACATATAATAATACTTAAATAATTTTAAAAAGTTTTGAGACTTATTATTACATAGTGATTAGAAACTAGAAAACAAATTGATAATAGGTTCATTTTAATATATAGGGATAAAATAAGATTCATTAAAGTTTATGAGGAAAAGTAGTGTGTAAAAGTATTCATTTATAGTAAATTATTCATACACTTTTATGTAACAGGTATTTAGGACTTTAATTATAGTATAATAAGATATAATTATTAGTGGTTGTGGAACATTTATAAGAAAAATTTGTATTAAAATAGTAAACTTCTGAAAAAAGTGACACAAAAATTAATAATTTAAATTTACTAAAATTGATTGATACTCGTATTTTTTTTTTCAATAATCTTCAAAGAGATGAAGTGAGGATTCATGTTTTATACCTAACTATAATGTGTAAGAATTTACATATGTTCTTTTAAATGTATATACTTTTCTGGCCCAAAATAGCAATGTCGTGAATGTGATGTTAAAAAAGAAATTTCTATATTATTCTACTATAATAAATAGGTATGGTAAAATGTAAGAAACAAACATAATATTTATGAAAAAGATTGGTCGGTAACATTATCACCTTTATACCAGTGACCTCCTTTCTATCTCTCATTCAGTGATCTATTGGTGTTTGTAGGCCAATCATGTTTAACTTCAATTTTGCAGTTACATCAACGTATGAGTCGAATAATTTAAAATTTAGAGTGTCCTATTGTGACTGTTTTTATATTTACGCTTTTTAAAATAAATTATGTTTTTGATCAATAAAATTGGAGGTTATAACTTAAGTAGTTTTCAAGTTAATATTTTCCTCAATGGAATAACATCGGTTAAAGAATTGTTTATGATATAATGTTTAAAAAAACATATTTAATTAACTATAGTAGTCAGATACAGAATGAATAAACAACAAATATATTTCAAGAAAAGAAAGAACTGTAAGACATTAAATATAGTTTAAAAAACTAAAAATCGATGTAATAGAAAATGCCAATGTCGTCAATCTTTTTTAAATCTACAGAAATAAAAATATATAGCCTAGATCTATTAATCTGACAGTTATATACACCAGCTTTGTCTGATAGACAAACTAAAAATTTGGGACGATTTTAAAGAATGTATGGTGATAGCCATATATTTAATTTAATTATTTTTAATTTCTTTCCAATATTTATAATGTGTTCTCAGTATTTGTACAGAATTCTAAATGAACACAACTTGATAGGATAATTTGATCACATTCATACATGCAAAGATATTAAAACAGTTGAAATGGAATGATAAAGGACTAATTTGTTTATAGTCTACAGTAATTATAATTTATGAAAGGTTAGGTAATTATATTAAAAGGTAATGCGCTCAAATAGATAACAGCAAAAAGGAGGAAAACAAGATGCATATTACAGGAACAATGTCATGAAATCAAATGCTGCTATGTTCCATTATTTTAAATTATTCTTATCACAGGCTCATACTCAATGAAAGAAAAAAATAAACAGGAAATCATATTGTCGGTCGAGCAACGTTTATTATTATCTATAAAGGTCCCGGTCGTTCTAGTAATGTTGAAAGAAATAAAAAGTAAAAAGCAATATGGAGTTGCTGAACACTTTGTAATCGAAATTTACTACTTAAATCGTATATATTATGAGAAGAGTCGACAGCGTTACATTTATGTGAAGGGGAACCTGAACAAATATAATGTCAATAATTACCTTATTCTGGAACCCATGTCTCGACGTGGACCTTTCGAAATTTTGCTTACATCTTCCACAGTACCTACTGATGTCGAGTTACATTTAATTATCATAAAACATCACAAGCCATAGAAAATTACTTGAAAGTTGTTTGCCACATTTTATAATACTTTTTTAATTTTATTTCCAAACTATTACGAAAGACGATGATACAATTTTATTCCAGGCTATTGCTTCAGTTGCACAATGCTATTGAAAAACTTCAATATTATGAAAATGAAGATTTTACACATGAATATATTGCTATCTCTGTTGCACTTCATTCCTCAGCACAGATACAAACACGCTTTGTCGTTTGACAAAATACAAGTTCAGTTGACAGCCTATTTGTATTCTATAATACTTATTATAACTCTTTGGATTAGTTTACGTTGCAATATGGCAAACTCTTTCTATCGTATACGTAAAATAAATTATATTTTTTTAACAAAATTATTATATCTAAATCTGTTAAAACGTAAAACATATTTCTTACTAAAAACAAAAATACTTTTATTTTTCAATACTTTATACAGGTTGTTATTAAACAATCGACATATTTTAAAAATTAGCAAAAGAAGATTCCAGATAAATTTTTTCTCTGCAAATTAAGGGATTAGACCAGTGATTCCCAAAGTGGTCCAGGGGTTCACGAGAGACTCGAAGGGGTGTACGTTGGCGTGACAAATAAATGGAGGTGGACAATTAGTAAGCGGAGTTTATAAAAATTGGTCTATTCTCGATAGTGTGAAGAACTAACAATGTGGGCTTCACTTCACCTATCAATGTAGGCAGATAATATTTTAAGAATCTCAGCGACTGTTACTTGTAAAAACTTGCATATTTCTTAATCAGTACGTGTCGATACTTGCAAAGCGCCACCGCTGCTGCCAGCGCAGTCCGCAAAGCTTGTTCAGACGTGTAAAGGGACAAAATACGACTAGTGATGTATGTGCTTGCGATCTTGCATGAACTGGTTTGAATCTTCACTAATATAAATACGAATGCCAAGGATAAACGTTACTCATTTGTTTCCGGAATTTCCAATAGAAAAGTAAAGTGAATCAATGTTAGTGTTTGCCAATGTCGAAAAAGTAAGTACCTACCTGCCTATTTGTTACATTAGGTATACGTACATATTTTTATTTTATTTTGTAATATCTATATTTGCAATGTTTGTGTGTTGTAGGTACTTATTAAAAATTAAATAATTAACAGAGCCATTGTTAGAAAGTTCCATAAAAGATCAGAAAGCCGAATAATTGAACTTTTTGTCCCTACTTTATTATTATTTTTTTACCTGACTGTGTGGTGCATCACTAAAGAAAAGATATATTATGATTGACATGCATGACTGTAAATTTTTAGTTCATTGGAAACAAACTTACAGGAAATGGACTTAACAGAAATTATGAAAGACAGCTCCAAAATAGAAAAATACGAAGAATATTGCATGGCGATAAAAAAGGCCTGCAAAGTATATACTAAATAAACCAAGGAATTGACACATTATTTGCATGACAAGAACTCTGCACACCCGCGGTAGAGGTACCAAGACAAAAAAAAAATCAGATTCCTCGCGGATGCTAATGCTAAATGACTTAGGCTGCGTTGTTTGAAACGTAGTTATCTATAACCAGTGGTCTGACTCCATACATAATTTTGACATTTCGGTACAAAGTTAACCATTGGTCAAGTTAACTACGGATCAAACAACTCAGCCTTAATTAAATATATTTTCCTAAATTGTATGTGTTTTTACGTTCTACTAACGTGTATCAAAGTAATAATTAAGTATTTTAATTATAATTAAAATCGCGGAATTTAATTATTAGATTAGATTTTTTTTATTTAAAAGTATTTTCTATCAAATTTACAGAAATATCTCAAAATATACTTAATTAATGAGAAAATATTTTACATTACATTAAAATCGGTTTTGCAGTTTTCATAAAACTCTATTATGAAGCTTAGCGATTTATTACTTTTAATAATTAGAATTAGTTTGCCGCCAGTAGGTAGTTTGTTTATTTTGTCGCAGTAATTAACTAATTTTATTATCTTAAAATAGCCATATTCTATTAAGTAAAACAAAAAAAATGTATGATTACTAAAACAAAGATTTTTATTAACAGGTAAGTAGGTAACTGATAAGAAAAAATAGCTGAAGCTAAGAAGAAATGTCGACAGTAGAGTGTTGATTACTTAAAATTTCATATTTCTGCCATCAAAGGCAGACAAACGATTTCCCATATGCCTTTTACGTAACAGAGTTTTGTGGAATGACTCTATGAAACCATCTAAGCTCGAAGATCATTTAAAAAGGTGTCATCCTG
Source organism: Antheraea pernyi (assembly GCA_015888305.1). Lineage (NCBI taxonomy): Eukaryota > Metazoa > Arthropoda > Insecta > Lepidoptera > Saturniidae > Antheraea > Antheraea pernyi. Next base: position 785,092 of record MU158726.1, on the reverse strand, counting down.
ATAAAATAGGTAAAGGTTTGACATATTTTCAAACGTTGAAAGAAAAATGTGAAAAAAGACCCATTATGCACAGTTTATTCGCTTCAACGTCTGAAGGTAACGGTAGTGGTTTGCGGGCAACATCTTACAATATCTCATTACTTATAGCGAAATCTGGAAAACAGTTAGCATTACCCGCTGTTGAAGCGGTTTTAAAAACTGTTCTCCACAAATCCCCATTTGACGTAGTCAAAAGAGTTCTTTTAAGTAATAACACTATATAAAAACGAATTGATGAAATGAGCTCTGATATTAAAAGTTTCTTGTGTAATTATCTGCAAACAACTCAATTTTCTATTCAAATGGACGAGTCAACTTTACGTGGTTGTCCAAAGGTGAATGTTTAACAAGATTTTACTCACTTTTTGAATCAGTTTTAGAGTTTCTGGAACGTAAAAATCCAGATTTAAAAAAAATCCTGATCAATTTGAAAGCCGAAATCGCGTATTTGACAGGTTTGTCCAAAAAACGTAATGGCATTAACCCACAATTACAAAGGGACAATCTCAATTTAGTACAAACAAAGGGTATAATTTCATAATTTTTTGGAAAATTAAAATTAATGAAACAAAATATTAGTCGGCGCGAATTTTCTTAGTTTTCAAACTTGTCACAGGTAGAATGCCTTGATGAGGATATTCAGGTATACGCCCAACATCTAATTGCTCTGCATGATGACTTCAAAATAAGGTTGAAGATATTCTGACGATGGAATTACCACCATGGCTCATAAATCCATTTGATAAAACGGAAATGGAGAATGTGATGTTACAAGAGGAGCTACTCGAGCTTAGCACTAATGAGGAGCTGAAGATGAAATTTAAAAGAGGGTACCAAATATTTTGTCTGCAGGCAGAAATACCCGGGAAATATCCTGGACTGTGAGGAATTGCGAGAGCTTCTGAAAGAATATCACTCGTCATATCTTGTCGAAAAAAAATTTAGTGTCGTTACAAATCTTTTAACAAAAAAAAAGGAGCAGATTAAATATCACAGAACGGGGAGATTTGAGGTTATTCCTACAAAACTGAAGCGAAATATTGATAATTTGCTGTCAATCCATCAAGAACATCCCTCCCATTACAATTATGACTGTTTTGTAATTGTCATTGTAGAAGTTACGTTACGTTATTAATTGTAACTATATTACATATTAGAATAAATACAACACAAGAATATATACTATTTTAAATATTTTTATTATCTACCACTCTGAATGGGGAGTTTTCTAAATAAAAATAGTAAGAAATAAGGCACGCGCGTCAGTTACAATTAAAAATCGTTTTTTTTTCGAAAACTGTTAGATCTAATCTTCATATTTTTTATCGGGTTTTGGGAATATGGTAGTATTGAAAGGGGGTCCACCGGAACCAGTAAAATATTGAAAAAAAAATTTGGGAACCTTTGGTTAGACTATGTTACTTGCAATTTCGAAAACTCGCTTCATGGTATACGCAACATAGATTATATTTTTTTCACAAAATTGTATAACTAAATCTGTTATTTCTATAACACAAACTTCTTACAAAAAGAAAAAACATTTGGTTTTTTTAAATTTATTTAATTTCTTCTCTGCTAATTATAGGATATAGGACTGTACTACTTTTGTATGAAAGTATACTGGTTTTTTAATCAAATTATTATAACTTACATATATAGCATATTATAAAAGTATAAGATCTGAAATTAATTATTTTAAAAGACTTTGTACGGCCTCGGCCTTCGAAAATTCTCCGATAGTGACAATGTTGTCCTTGTCAAAACACAAGTCTTGAAACAGATTTTTGATTAACTTGTCGTTCCAGTGTAAAAACTGTTCGAAGAGTGTTATGTTGTTCTCTTTTCGTCCGCTTTCAGGTATCCGCTCTTTAACATACTGATGTGTCTGGGGGCAAATGAAATCTACAGATAGAATATTTAATATTATCCATCATTATGTGTAATATATACTGATTCATTTAAACAAAATAATTAAGGACGAAATGTATATAATATCTAGCTATTTTACTATGTATGTAATGTGATTTTATATTACACTAGCTGACCAGGCGAACTTAGTACCGCCATATTTTCTGAATTCCAAAAAGACTTTGTTGTATGACAAAAAAAATAGCTCCTGTTTTGAATGGGATCAGATATTGAAATAAAGTTATTAATATAAAATATACTAATATAAACCAATATTTTGACGCCTTACTGGCATTGGCATTTTTAACAATAAACACAACCCAATTTCTAAACGCACATCTAAATACACAAAACATTATTTAACCTTCAGCAGGACGTGGCAGCGCGGCTACCGATTACTAGTTACCGATATGGCAGTTGGTAAACGAATCCCCTTTATTGAATCAAACAGGCGTATTGTACAGACGTAGTGCAAATGAATAAGTGAGTCGACAATACAAATAATTATGGAGTTATAAACCAAAATTAAATCTATGAAACGAAAACAATGTTTGGACAATAAACTAAAAAAGACAATAAGTTAAGTAACAACAGTAACGTTTCGCCGAATTTTGTGAGTGGTTTATATGTAAGTTTAATACATCTAAAACTTTTCAATGAAAGTTACCTACCATTTTACATCTTTTCGGTACGTCTAGCTCTACAACCTGTTTTCTTTTCCGTTCAGCACGCGTTGCAGTCGGACGAGTGCCGTCCTGTGCTGTTCCCCCACGCAACGCATTGGAGCCAGCACGTAACCAATTCGTTAGTGTAGTATCAGCTGCCAAACAGAAGCATTCACAGCCATCGTATACATTGAACAAACAAGCTGTATGAAATAGTAGTTTGCTCTGTACTACAAATTGCCGTACATACAAAGAACATTATATCAATATTGGCAAGACAGTTCGTTTCAAAACTACTGAACGTATCGACATAAAGTTCATTTAATGCACAGCGACGCAAAGATATTTTTTAAACTGGTTCGACAAATTGACTGCACGTTACCTGGTGGAAAGTACAGTACAATTTATGAATATCGGCGAATGTCCTTCTTAAAAAGCAACCGATCGAACCGAACTATCATGCCGACCTGCAAAAGTGCCTCTTCACGCCTCGTGTGAAGGACCCCATACCATATGAGGAAAGGAACACATAGGCTGGGAGGTGATTCCATATCTTCACAGTGTAACAAAGACAAGAGTTTTCGAACTTCTTCGTCCTAGCTGGGATGGTTGCCACTGTAAATCTGTGGAGAAGCGTACCCGCCTGTGTAGTTCTCTAGTAGAAAGAAGAAGATGGCATGAAGTTTAACACTCGCCATGATATAGATGATAAAACACGCTGAGGCGTGAGGCGATGTATCTTCACAACTGAAGCGCTTCAAGGTTGTTAGTATTAGGGATGTCTGCATCATTCACAATACGAACAGCCCGTCGCTGTAACCTGTCTAGAGCATCAAGAAGGTATTACACGGAACCATTCCAGAGGGGTGAACAATAATCCACGCAGGTTCTAACTTGTGCCTTATAGAGAAGGTATAGTTGGCCGGGCGTGAAAAACCGTCGCACTCTATTCAGGACACCCAATCTCTTAGATGTTGTAGAGATAACACTCCCAATGTAGTTCCTGATGTTGAGGTCGCTTCGGATATTGATCCCTAGGATGCTTAGGCTGTCATGTTTTGTAAGCGAGTCATTCTGAAGAGTGAGAAGAGAAGAGAAGATTTTTTACAAAAAATCACGCAAACCTGTGTTTACTTGGCATTGAACTCAACCAAGTTACTCGTTCCCCATAGACATACGAGTTCCAAGGACTGGTTGAGCCCACTGACAAAATCAGCCCGCATTCTCATTCATATAATACATAATTATATTAGGTGCCCTTCCTTATGATCCACGAACGACTGTTTTTAGTCTCGATGTATTTTGTGTTCGTTGATTGTATATTAGCTATTTTAATTATCCGACATAAAATACATATATGATTTGTTGAGGTACGTATGCTTGGTACACATATATGTTTCAACAACTCATATATGTATGAATAGTTAGCTTAGCTCACATAGGTCGCGAAATGCATGTATCAGGCAACAGCCAAAGCCGAGGTGTGCCGTGCACCCTTGAGCTAGTTGTCAAATAAAATCGGCTGAGTGTCTTAAGCTCTCGCCTTAGGAGTCCGGTGAAGCCGATAAGACCTTGCTAAGTCAACAGCGTAATCAGTTCGAGAAAAAAAAAATTATACATTTGTAAAGTCACCCGTGACACAAAGACTTCTTCAAAAGTGTGAATTTTGAATAGAAAATCTTAATAACAAGAGAGTATATGAAAAACTGCTTACCAGATTTCTTAGCTTGTTTATTTCTGTAATGCTCATATCGATGGTATAAGTTGTTGATTGAAACGGTTGTATTAAAGTAAATCATATTAATAACAGGTGCGTCAACAGGTGTCTTTGATATAATCTCTCGTAGAAGAGCCAGAGTTGATTTTGCTAATTTTAATATTATATGTAGTGTAGAAAGGCTGCCGTGAAAACAATAAATTATATTAGTTTCGTGTTGCCCAAATACAAGACCAAGACGAGACTTGGCTTGGTATTGGTCTTGCGTCAATACACTTGGCCTTGGTCTTAATCTTCGTATAGCGCCCTGTCTTGGTCTTGGTCTTGCAGCAAGATTCTTGCAATTAAGTATTAGTTTATTCTTATTAATTAATCTGTTACGTTAAATCTTAGAACAATAAAACAAATAGGTACATTTTGAGCTTATATTTACATAGTAAAGTTCAATCGAACTAAAAAAATTCATAATGAACAAGTTTTCAAAGGAATATTTAGAGTAATGAAAATATACCAATTCCTTCTCGTAGAAAGATACTAGATGCTAAAGGAAAGTGAAGTATTGTTTTATAAACAGATTTACCAACAGCAAAATTTAGAACTTCAACCCACTATATAATCCCCTCGTTGGTCACATAGACTATACAAGAAAGTAATGAAAATTTAAGCTATACATTATCTGATAATATATCTAAAAAATGATATAGATATAACATGCCCATATCTATATCATTATTACATAGTATAAAACAAATTCCCCTATCGTGTCTGTCTGTCTGTCTGTTCGCGATAAACTCAAAAACTACTGAACGGATTTTCAAGCGGTTTTCACCAGTGGTTAAAATGATTCATGTGGAACGTTTTGGTATTTGTCATTTGAGTTTTTTTATAATTAGGGCGGGACAACGTCTGCCGTGCCCGCTAGTAGTATATATATATATAAATTTCTTCTGTAAGAGTGTATGTCACTGAACTCCGATTGGACCGATATTGATGAAATTTTGTATGCGTGTTCCAGTGGATCCGAGAATGATTTAGATTCACAATAGGACCATGTAGGTGGCGCTGCGGTTGACTTTTAAGATTTTTGTATACTATCGAAGCAGGACAACGTCCGTAGGGACCGCTAGTAGTACATACATATATATAGTAAGAATGTAAAATTAATTAATTAATTGAATAAGTAATAAAATACATTTACTGTCTTTTTTTTAATGTCATAGGTGGCAAACGAACAGGTGGGTCACCTGATGTTATGTGATCACCACCGTCCATGAACACTAACAACACCAGAGGAGTCGCAAGTGCGTTGTCACCCTTTGGGGGGAAGGGTGTCTGTCTGTCCATTTGTTTAGACAGACATCACTGCTAAAATAGTACGGTCACGATAAAGCCTAAAATCATAAAGCACGTCCTTTAAAAGCGAAAGTCTCGTGAAAATCGGTCCAAGTATTTCGGATTGTATCGGATTTCACAACAGACGGAGTCGTAGGTAACAACTGGATTAAAATAAAATGGCCCAAAATTACTTTTTAGAAGGTCGGCTATCTCGCAGTGAAAACCTCGTGGAAATCGGTTCAACCGTTTTACAGCGGATTAGGCCACTGTTAGCAGCAACTATAAAATGAAATAGCCTATTTCACCCCCTATCATTTCAGTTATCTGCTAGTGAAATTCCTATCAAAATCGGTTCAGTCGTATCGAAGATTACCAGGACAAACTGACAGACGGACCGAAAAAAGTTTTAAAAATTGGATTTTTATTATCAGTAATATGTATACTTCCACATTCATTCAGTAAAAAGCTATTGTTTTATGTTTCATACATACAATAAATTTTTATTATATGTATAGATAGATAGAAGAAACGGTGATGTTTAAGTGATTAGTGTGGTCGCACACCGTGTCAATCGACCTAGGTTCGAATCCTTTCCAATGAACTAGAGCTCTTAGTGCAGGGAAACAGTGATGAAAGGGCTCTTTCTAAATCCGCCGCCCGCTACCTACCAGGTTGAAAACCTATTTCAAAGCACATACGGCTATGTTCTGGTAGCTATATTTAAGAGCTAGTCTCTTTAAGTTCAGCGTGTTTACCAACTCCGAGCATATCGTCGTTTACCATCAAGTGATATTGTAGTCAAAGGTTAAAAACCTATAATTCAAAGTTAACTAAAACTTCGAAGAACGGAACCTTCTAACAAATTATTTTACACTTTCGAAGTGGTTTCCAACAAAATACATCATATACAGTATTGTTTGAAGGATATGGCATCACAAGAAATAATAAAAACGTGGTTTTTTTCTTTTTTTGAAGTGAAACTTCTTTAGGCGCATGAGGTTAAAAATTTTACACATGTAACGTCACGCAGGTATGCAACGGAAGTGACGTCATTTGCAGTAAACGCGGATTTTTCATCTATTTTTCAAGTCTCGGAAATGTAAAGTTTTAGATTTGTATAAATATAAACAAGACTTATAAATTAGTTCGCCAAAGAAGTTTCACTTCTGACATGTGTACTTTGTACGCACGCATTTTTTTTTTTCCTCGATCTGACTACGCTATTGACCTGACAGGGCCTTCACAGCTTCACCGGACTACAATAATAAAAACTTGGACGGAAGACTGACCTCTTACCGCAATAAAATAAAATGAGGGTTAACTTACTTTTGGACATTAGTGTTCTTCTTTATTAATTCGTAATGAAAATATTCATACAGCGTCTTCAATTTAATCATGTCTTCAGAAACTGAGTCTAAAATGAAATTTAAATCATTCGATTCGTCGTCTTCCGAAGGTCTATTATTTTCAGGCATGTTACCAAGACTTAGTAAGTGGGCTAGAAAGGCTGTTAAAAAAACTTTGTTATGATCAACATTAAGCGTATTTATGAAATTTATAAATATATGCATAAAATAATGTTTTAATTAATAAGCCCTGTAGAAGAATTATTAAAATCAATAGTTAAGGTAAGTACCCACACGGACAAAGTATCGAAAATCAGAATTTGTTACTCATAAGTCTGTTAAAACTAAACTCGCCCACTTTAACAATAAAACAAGTAATTGATAGAAATTTAACTTATTTCATGGTATCTTACAATAGAAATAATAAACGGTTGATGACCTGACAGGCCTTCACCGGAATTTAATGTGCTCCACCACACATGGGCTCACAGCTCCACGATTTAATAAGGTTTTCTTATAATACAAAGTACTCCGTGAATAAGGTATCGCTCGCAACGGCGAAACGCCACTTTGTCGCGACAGCGTGCCGCCAAATATGGCGGGAAGTTTAAAAACGTATCATTGATTCCAACACATCTTTATGAGTATACTCGAAAAAAAAATTCAAATCGTTTTACATAAATCAATCACACATCTATAGTTATAATAAACTAGTGACCCGCCCCGGCATCGCACAGGTGCAATGTACTACTGTGATGCCATATATATTTAGAAGAGGTCAATTGTCAGTCGCTTCTATATTTGCAGTTAAAGCTATAGAAGCTACGTAAGAATCTTCACTCAAATATTATTTTTGCAATTAATTTTAAATCTATGTCTTCTAAAATATCCCTTAAAATTATATTTTGTGATTTGGATCTTAAATCCACAAGTTAAGTAATCCCCAAGAGATAAACATATAGATATAGTATAATATAATGTAGTGTAGTAGTGTGGTATAGTAAGGTACAGTTCTCGTCAAACTTTTTAGCCATTACAATAAAGCCGTAAGTTCCGACTTGCATGTAAAATAGTCAAGAGTTTAAAATGAAAATACTACTATTTATTGTCTCGATAGTGTACATATAGTATAATACGTATTAAGTTATACCTAAATAGGTGTTCTGTATAAATGTGTTTAGAGCGGTTAAAAAGTTTGCCGAAGAAATTGGAAAACTTAAAATATCACGAATATGAGTTTCATTTTGGTATCAACAGCTCGAAGTATTAATGATGTGTATGGGGTAGCTACTATAAAAGAAAACGCGGTACGTTTTAGCACCCAAAGTTTTCGTTCTGGATTTTTTGACCAAGGGACACACCCCGTGAGCAGTCGGAGATCCTAGTTAGACAATAAGTAGAGTAAAAAGTAGTTAGACAATGACACATTAAAGATGATCGATAATACATATATGCATGAATTGCACACTTCATATCACATAATATTAAGCATTGGTACTTATAATAAAATATTTATACTCACAGAACTGAGAAGACGCCGCGCCAAAATGGAGTTCAAATGGCGTACGTTTATATTCTATATACAATCTTCCTTATTATTTGACTATACCACTGTAGAAGTAAAGTACTTTACCAAACTAAAATTTTGAGGCAACTTGATATTTTATATTCGCAATATTATTTATAACTCTCTGAGACTCGTAAAAAAGATGGGCGTCCGCGCCAAAAGAACTTGCACATCATTGGTCAACTAATAGTGTTGCCAATATAAATTATAGAAAATACAAAATGTTATAAAATTGAATAATAAACAAATTATTTAAAATAAAATTCTAATTTTATATGCAATACATATTCTTAAAAATTATTTTTTTATTTTAAGGGTTTTTTTAACAATGATATATAATTTCTACAATGGATTTATCGTTTTGTGTAGAATAGTAAAATATATTTGGCATATATTTGTATTATATTATAGTACTACAAGTACTATATTTCTACCTGATTATCATTTTGTATGTTTTATTTATTTCTTTTTTTGAATGTATAACCATATTGTAATTAAATGTCACAGTGCTCGAGGAATTTGTAAATATACAAACCATTTTATTACGATTGCACTAAGTTTGGTTCTAGTGTTAACGACTTTATAGTTATTTTATTTGTAGTCCGGTGAAGTTGTTAAGTCCTTGCTGGGTCAATAGCGTAGTCAGTTCGAGAAAAAAAAGTTATTTTATTTCCTATATAATTATTTACTACATTAGTCATATTTACATAACTCCACTTTTAATAATTAAAACAATGCATTGTAAAAGAACATGATGGTGGTAATTTTTTGACCAATATAATTTGATGATATCCTTCGTATTTATTTCATATAAAATTGATTGTAATAAAAAAGATAGGTACCTACTAAAACTGAGCTAAAAATATATCTACACTATAAAAACTGTTGGTTTTGTGCTTGTCGCCCCACAATAAAAATGAACACTTATAAATAAATACATGGGCTGTAATCCGCTGAAGCTGTAAATACCCTAACAGGTCAATAGCATAGTCAGTTCGAGACAAAAAAACATGGGCATGAAAAATCGTATAGACTTATCAATATTTATGTGTAAGTAAATAATATTTTGAATTCGTACAATATATACACAACGTACATAATATTACATTATAATTGTAATCCTACGGAAAAGTAAAAACATACATTGCATTTATTATAACCAAGCTTCTGAGTGATAGACACAGATATACCGAAGGAAGCATTTACGTAAGGGTCCGCTCTAAAATAGAAAGTAATGTTGTCCGTCTTGGCATACATACCGCGTTAATTGACGCAACATTGTTTATAAAAATCATCAATGTTTTAAATAGGAGGGCATCGCTTTTGATAAACGATATATTGATAACTATTTGAATGATATAATAAGTAAAACAGCAATCATTGTTTAAAATGGATATTTATTTCGCGAAATTGAAGTCAAACGCAATAATTTTGTCAACCTTATGCCTAGAAAGCGATTCCTTTTCTAGGATAATCGTAACCCCAGCTTATATTATTTCCTGCTTATTAGGTATTGATGTAGTCAGGAAAAGCAAATATATTATTGCCAATTAGAAGCTCACTAAGTAAATCCTTTACAGCATTCCACAATTCTAAAGCAATTAGTTGTAGATATAGGAGTTAGATAAAACATAAACATGTAAAATTGTTATACCTATTGCTTTTGGTTTATCTGTTGTTGGTTATCTGTTTCCAGGACATCAGACAAAAACGCTTTGTAGTCAAAGGTAACTAATTCAAACAGAATAAATGGCTTAGGAGATATAAATAAAACAATAATAACATACAAGTAACATGTTTTAATGCAACACAACTATAATATTCAAGAACATTATTAAATATATTATCTATGAGAGCACAATAACACAAGTAAAAAAGTAGGAGTTAACATTGTTTTGTTAGTTTTATATAAAACGACGATTAAGCACTTGATGATGATGATTAAAAAATACCCCATTTGATTTATTATCTACTTATATTACTTATATTTTCTTCACCCACATATTCAAATGTTACTTTGGTACGTTAAAGCGAGTTTTTAAGTTAACCAAACCTACGAAGATGACTTTTTTTTTAGCGTGGGTAAATCCCTTATGGGTACGTCACCCTCTCGGCGGTGGGTTACGTCCGACTCGCACGGACTAAAACCTCACGTACCAACCTAAGCACCCGTGTCCGGTCAGCACCTGCACTAGACGGAATTTCAGGGAGCCCCATCCCCTCTGGTACCATTCCGGCAGGACCGGGCGGGCGGCGTCGATCGTGTATCGACCGTAACGCGCGTCCACCAGGTCCCGCCTCCACCTCTCCACCATGTCTTCCCTCGTCACTCTACGAAGATGACTTAAATTAAAATACAAAGGACAGTAGTCCTATGTAACATATTTTTTCTAATTGACAAAGTCCGAGTAATATGTTTGCCCACATCAATGATATTTTTATTATGGTAAGTTTTTAATATCAAAATATAGTTGTTTTTGGAAATATAATACTAAATGTTTTACTGTTTTATATATATTTTTTATAGAACACGTAATAACTAATAATACGATACGATAACGACCATTTCAAATAATTTACAGTTATGGAAAGTGTACGGTGAAATCTTTTAGAAGACAGAAATACAATTTGATACTTATTTGCCAAGATAGTCACTCCATACAGTGCTTCGGTCGATAATTTCGCAGGAAAAGAATATTTTAAACTCGAAACATAGACCAAAGTATGGTCTATATGGTACATACATATTTGAAAATTAATACAGATCCAATATGCATTCATATTTATAATTTTAACTGTACAGCCTGGTTACAGGGACTGTGATCAACAATCCGAAATATTTTATCAGTGGCCACCATCTGTATAACCAAGTTGAAATATAGAGTACACTATAATAGTGTATTTAGGAGCTTCGACTCACTACTAGAAGATTCTAGACTAACACGGACAGCGTAATAATAATACTCGGAATGCGTAAAATAAACTGTTTATTAAAATGGCTATAAAAGGTATTTATAGAGACACGCGATATTTTATTTATTTGTTCAATTGTTTGAACGACATTCTATTTATAATATTTACAAAAGTTTCAGCCAGCCTACCAAAGAGGATGGCATTCTCGGTAGCTACATGTTCATAGAGGTATATTATATTTTATCATTAGTAAATTTGTTTAATCACGTGCTACGTTATCAATGATTTATTAAGTTATACTTTTAGCGCGAAGCGTTAAATCGTTAAGAGTAGATTTCTAACTTGAAATGGATGAGACGTGTAACACATCGCTAAGTTAGATTTATTTTAAAATAAAAATTGTGCGTGTTTATGTAACACATCGTGAAGTTATATTTAGCTTAAAAAGAAAGTTGTGTGCGTTGATATACCGCACCGCGAAGTTTTAGTCGAAACTAAAGAATATTTTATTGAAGTGATTCTAATTCTAATGCGACTTCCAACAAGGTTGCGTTAAACGTTTAACGCTAAAGGGGAATAAAAAGAGACCGAGCGAGAGTAAATGAGTGGCACTCGAACGCATGCGCGTAGTATACCTGTTACAGGCCAGCGCGACCGTTAGCAACGAGTAGCGTCCAATATTCTTGATGCAGTTTTTGCAAGAAATACTGAAAAAATAGAACTTAAACATTTCGTATCTTACTTTAGTTATTATAATCCCATTGTAAATGTTATAGATTTGGATATTTCTTCACTCGAAAATGATAATTAAAAGATGCGATCAATTGTGAGTTGTAAGCAATTGTTTTAAAGAAACAATATGATTTCACTAAAAATCAATTTCTATCCCTTCCTATTTTCATTTCCACATTACGAAGTTTCACTTCTTCCGCGCGGAGGGGACTCCACGCACTATCTTTTGACGTTTGTATGTTATTTAATTTCGTCGTTCGAATATTAAAAAGATTTATTTATAATCATGCCAAAGAAGTACGACTTCTCTCACGAGTACATATGCACATACACTATTTATAAGATAGGTAATAGGTATAATAGTTGTGATTATTTGTGATTAAAGGGTAAATAAGCTTCCACGGTAAGATTGTCTCAAATATATTTATTCCACCTATATCATGGTTTAGTAACAATATGTTCAAATAAGCTTCTTATATTATCTAGTGCAATTTTAACAGTATTTTATAATACATTAGATCATATTGAGAATTTAAATTGTCTATTGCAATTTTTTGTTACGATATAAACAAAACTAAAATGCTGCCCATTGATTATGAAATGTAAATCAAAAAAGACTACCCGTTAATTCTATAATTCTTATTCTATAGTTTATAAATACGAAATAAATATTTATATCACAAACCAGGAACAATGTCAATTCAAAAGAATTCAATATAATCATACTACTTAATTCTAAAACAAATACTGGACTCGGTAAATTTAGAAAATCATACGTCGTCAAAAAAAAATTACGTTATAATATCGCTAGACCAATATTAGTAAAAGTTGTTTTCAGAGACATCCAACGCATCTTTAGTATGGTGATAACGTATCACAGACGAGTATCCTGAAAATCAATAAACAATCGTTGTTATAGAAGAAAAACACACTACAGGTACAAATGATTAAAAAAAAATGTTCTTATTCTACTCCTATACCTGCGTTATGAAGCTTCAGCTATTTGTTGCCCTAAAAGTAACCTTAATATTCATTCTGATAAAGGCTTAGAAAAACGTTTGCAGACGCTTGCCATTCTAATAACTCAAAATCAGCGTATCCAAACTACTTTAATGTGTGTAAAGGCAGTGGGCCTAGTTATCGTGTTACGTCAACCGTCACACAGCCCGATAGTTGGTGACGAGTGACGATACTGCGGTCACAGATTTTCATTTATCGCTACCATAGACAAAACTTCGTGGTCATAGCCATTCTAATAACTCAAAATCAGCGTATCCAAACTACTTTAATGTGTGTAAAGGCAGTGGGCCTAGTTATCGTGTTGCGTCAACCGTCACGCAGCCCGATAGTTGGTGACGAGTGACGATACTGCGGTCACAGATTTTCATTTATCGCTACCATAGACAAAACTTCGTGGTCATAGCCATTCTAATAACTCAAAATCAGCGTATCCAAACTACTTTAATGTGTGTAAAGGCAGTGGGCCTAGTTATCGTGTTGCGTCAACCGTCACGCAGCCCGATAGTTGGTGACGCGTGACGATACTGCGGTCACACATTTTCATATATCGCTACCATAGACAAAACTTCGTGGTGATACACGCAGGTTTGGGAGTAGCATTACACACATGTAATAAGTATTGCGCTAAGATATCTTTTACCTAAATGCACGTATGCGTATATTGTACGTGTTTTTAATTAATACATACACATAACAATATTAAACTGGAATAGTATTTACTTATACTGTTACCACTTTGCCTTGTACTGTCAAATATAACGAAGAAAAGTAAACCAATAATGTCTTGAATAGAAGAACCTTCTTATATAAGCTATAATAAATTTAATAACGACGACGTCATAGCTCGAAAAATTGCAACACCGGGAAAATGTCTGAAAAAGTTGTTATTCAAAGAAAATACTTTACGCAGGGATTCACAAGGGTACGTGAATGTCGATTAGGGATCTATGAAATAAAAACAAAGATACTGATAGCTCACATTTAATTTGACACACGTAATACTGATTAGAAATCATTATATAGATTTACAACATGTTATAATAATAACCATTTGAACATGGCCAAGCCAATTATGTTAACCACTTATTTTTCCATTACCAGAGTATATTTATTACTAGGAAATTAATCTCATAAGATAATGAAGTAGCTATTGTACAATAATGGGTGAAAAACGTTCATATATAAAATGAAATAATGAAACGAAAAATATCAATATGACGACAGAACTAAAAAAACCATAAATAATACGACACAATGGAGTGAGTAAATGGACAGAGAACGCGGAGACAAACTGAACTTCAGGTGTCATAAATACCTGAGTAATAGTGAATTTAGAAGAGTTAAGAAAGACTGTTTCCAACACGATTCCAAATAAACACAACCAAAAGTAGGTCAACATTGTACGGTCAACGTATGAAGAATCTACGCAATGTAATAAGCCAGAACATCAACGAATGTCACAGATAAATAAATACAGATATAAATTGATCACAGATTTCATCATGACGCTCCGAATCATAAAATACAATTATACAAGAAATATGTTACAATAAATAATGACATTCTATGCCATAAAATAATAAATATCGTTTTTGTTTGCTTCCTTATTATTAATTGTTATAATCTTAGCTTATGGCAGTCAAAGGAAATTATTAAAATTAAAACTTAAAAACAAATGAACATATATTGATACTTGATATAGTACAAATTCATAGGTAAACCGTGGGTAACGAAGTAGTTATATCGAGATTTATAATAGCGGCACGTTATGATGGCCTTTTTGGCGTGCGTTTGCACATGAAAGCAAATTACTGTTCCTTATTGTCAATAGTGACATGCTGTTAGACCTAAAATATATTGAATGTATAAGTTTAGGACACAAAATTACTTTAGTTTAAAATTACATATAATATATGTATACTATATAGCTATATACTACTATGTCTAACAATATAATATGGTCTTGTGAACAAATCTTTTCATGTTTTTGGTAACGAAAAAACAGCGCCGTTTGACTGATCATTTAATGGATTATAATTATTATTGTACCTATTTATACAACATTTCAGCATGTATATTTTTCAAAATTATATATATATGATAGCTGATCAACACAACTACCATCTCTAGCAAACTCGCGTCGATGCTCAATTCATACATAAGAGTACAGCGTTTGATTATATTTCTTTCGAAAATAAATCGACATCTCATATCATTATTGTAATGTGTCAAAACGGCTATCATAGCGTGTTGCTATTATAGGTAAGACAGTTCTCACAAAAAAAAAATTAGATCCAGTCAAATCTGGTGACACTTAATTTTAATTACCTATGTTTAACTGTAGTGTTGGGACTAAATTTACAAAATATTATATTGTAATCTCTATAAAAGAAATCTTTGTTGTGTTATTCAAGCGCTTAAGGAATCTATTGGCAATAAGTAAGCGTATATAAATAGCTTACTGATTTCTTATTACGAATTATTAAAAAATATGCAATTCTTTTCGATACAACCATTTTCCTATTGTTATCGTTTTTTTTAATAGATCGTTCAAAACATAGTTGTGATACATAAAACGGTATGTATGTATACGATCACTCGCAACTAACTTACAAATTGTATACAATTTAAACATCATTTCAAAAGACGAAAAATACTGAAACCTGGAATATATAGAATCAAGTGATAAAATAAAAAGTAGTATAAAAATTAAATTTTAACAAAATTATTAAAAAATGTTGTATATTACGCTATAATCAAGATATTACTTGCCCGTCAATTATAACATCAGTATACATACGAGCAAGTTATTTCACAATAATTTATGCTATATATTTAATGAAAAAAAAATCTATTACATTATTCTAAATGCAGTCATGTAACAAGAATACATTTAAAATTTGTACCTTTTAATATACTTTAATTAATTTATAGTTTTTTTTTTAGATATTGGCACAAAATATGTTATACATACTAAGTCAAGTATTACACCTCTAAATATAATGGAATACAATAATATTAATGATGTCAATAGTCGCTCGGAGCTATCCATAAAATACGTCACGCAAATTTGACCTTTTTAGACCACCTCTTTCGTTATGTCGCTCGTTATGTCACATTTTCTATCAATATTACGTTTGGAATGATAGACCTCCCCCCAAATACAAGTATACACGTAAAACTATTTATATATTTACAAATATCAAACGAATTGTCTTATGAGCTGCAAATGTCACGTTCCTTTGACCCTCTTAACACATTTAACGAATAAGTGCGAGCATATCTTATGGATGGCCTCACAATACTACATTGAATAAATATAATAACCATTTATTAACTAGTATCCTTTTTACCTTGACCCAAACCGATGGACTTTATTTTATCTTTAAGAAGAATTTGCGCGAGGGCATGAAGAACGCAACAGATTAATGAGCCGATACCGAAACTACGGAATGTAATCCATCCACCATAGATCCCATACAATCGACCCCCAATAAAACTTCCAAGCGATGTGCCAACCCCTTCAAATATAGCACCGACGAGACCCTGAAAATAACTTATTTATTATTAAATTCCTAATCTAATTAATTAATACGGTTCAATGAACCCTGTATGACTGATCGATTCAAAGACCGTTAATAGAAGAGAAAAAAAAACTATGCCAAATTAACCATGTTATTTACAGATATAAATAAAAATTCATTTGAAAGAAAGACGAGTACAATAACAATACAAACAAAGATTTATATTTATTCGAATAATATATATCAAATCACTAGTGTTGCCACTCAGAAAAAAAAACATAATCTAAAATTACAAACCATCGACATCTAGCGACTATGTGGCATAAGAACAATTTCATAATAATTTAGTTCGAAATAGATATCAAAGAATTGTAAAGACCGTCATAGCCAACACTGCAGAAAAATAACTAAGCACTATCAACCATACTTTTCATACATCATCATCTTCTTACCTTTAGCCCACCTAAGTAGGGTCGGCACAACATGTTTTCCTTTTCCACGCTCGCCTATCAGATGTCATCTCAGTCATCACACCTTTTACACACATATCATTTTTCACACAATCCATCCATCCTTTTTTCGGTCTACGTCTACTCTTATATCCATCGACCGTCATACTCAAAGCTTTTCTAGTTACATGGTCATCATCTCTCCTCATAACATGCCCATACCATGCTAACCTATTACTCCTTAACTTCTCTGTTACTGGTGCTATTTTCAAACTTCCTCTGATATATTCATTCCTAATTTTATCCATTCTAGTTACACCACACATCCACCTTAACATTCGCATCTCTGCCACATGTAGTTTTCTCTCATCCGTCTCTCTCGTCGCCCAGCACTCAGATGCGTACAACATTACTGATCTTATAATAGTTTTATACACCTTCCCTTTGAGTTTCAAGAGCGTTCGTGGGTCACAAGCTACACCAGATACCTTTTGCCGTACTTACCATACCATATAACCATACTTTTCATTCATCATTTATAAAAAAAACCACATATAAAATTGAAAAATGTTTCCTATAATACCTGAACAGTGATTTCAGTACCAGGTGGTGACACGATACTGGCGTATGACGTCATCGTTGGATAGAACATGCCGAACGTAATTCCTTGGAATATTTCTATAGGTAACACCCACCAAGGGTTCGTCACATAAGAATACAATATAAACCTCACGCCGAATGCCAACAGTACTAAGGTCATCATATTTGTATGACCGACTTTCTTTAGAATGTAACCTGTGAATTAATTTAGATTTTTTTGAACTGAAAACTTTTGTAGGCGCGATGAGCGGTATTTTTGTTACGAAATAAATTTATAATTTGGCGTCATGACATGCTACGTAAGTATTGCGCTTGCGTCAGAGTAGCGACGCGTAGTATAAGGGCTTGTTTGTGTACATATAATATTCATATTGAAGTGAAACTTCCTTATCGACGTAGGGAGGAATTTTAGAGTATATAAAAACGTATATAACGTTTTTCGGTTACACGCCATCTTAATTTCTGTACATTTTTCTGTTACGCGCCATGTTTATTTCTAAAGGTGCGCTCACAATGATCGAAATCCTATCTAAATAAATAATCACTAGATTCCGTGGAATGTAAACCATATATTTCATATTTCAGTTATCATAAGCCATTAATTTCGAAAATATATAATAACGATAACAATAATAGTAATAATTCTATTATAATTGATGAAATGCTATTATAATCTTATCTTAGTAACAATAAGGTAAAATAATTGAATAATTTGTATCCATGTTTATAATAATAAAAGCCTTTTGCTTAAACTTTATCTAATTTAGCTTTATTTAACCAATTTCTGTAAAGTTGTGAATATAGTAGATCATTTTTCGAAAAATGATGTCATAAAGAAATTTCACTTCTTACGTGTGTACACTGATACACGCACGTTTTTTTTTTATTAAGATTGTGCAGCCTATCGCATGTTTGATTATTTAACAAATTGTATAAAAATGTATATTCTTATTACTCCGTGTGCCAATGGATGTAAAAATTTGACTAATGTACAACAAATACTAATATCCAAATGATGTAACTTAAAAATTCAAATGAAAACACAGATATTCCATTGTTTTGAGTTTTCTGTCGAAAGACCTCATGAGTGCCGCATTAAAAAAAAAATACTAGCTTTTATTCGCGGCTTCGTCTGAATGTAACATGTAACAAACTTACTTATGCATTTACAATTTTACTAAGGATATTTTGTATTTATTAAATGATGTGGACAGTATCATATACATTAATACGTGAAGCTTAAACTTTGTACCTCTTTTTAAAGGAATTGCGTGAACCGATGAACGTGAAACTTGACATAGTTAAAGTTTATATAGAGGAGAAGTGCAGAAAGCTATTTATTTTATATAAAATGCATTAGAAGTACATTAAATTAATTAAAATATGTATTAATCACACTACTGCTTCAATTTTACACAACATATACACACATGTAAATAAAAAAGTCATTTTGACATCTGTCAATAAACGACTTCAAAAAAGGTTGCGAAGGAGGTTGCTATGCTCGACTGTATGTATTATTTTACTCTTACATTCCAATTACCCTTTTTCATTCTACATTCAACAATGATATTATAACGTACAACTATTATTATAATATTTATCCCTTTAAAATATCAATGAACTATGGTCGAATGTCGACCACTGGGCGCCCACTAGTTTTTATAAATGTTTCCAACGAGTATCTTAGATATAAATATGTTTATGAATTTAACATTCAAGAGACCCTTGACTATCTAACTACAAGTATACTATACTATAACTACAAGTCCTAAGGTCTACATGAAGTTTAAGTAAGATTAACAAACCTGACACAAACAGAAAAGGTATTTCTCCGCAGAACGTCTGTATGGCACCTACAAGACCTTGTAGAGTTTTAGAATACTCTTCACTATTTCCATGGGTACTTGCAATGTCTTCTATCAGCCAAAATAGAAAGTTCCAGAGTAAACCGGTACAGAGACCGACTGATATCGTCCATAACATAAATATAAACGTCGGTAAAGAGGATAGTAAAGTGCCAACGTCAGCTAAAATATTCAATGACATTTTTGTCAATTCAATCTGAAATATGAAAGCATTAATTAACTCTTAATATCAACAAGATAAAAAGTAATAAATCTCATTTTATAATATAGTACCTTCAGAAAGAGGGACACAATAACATCACCAGACATGAACACAAACATCAGTATAAATGCAATCGTGTAATCTTTGTAGGAACCTTCACTGAATGTATCTATAAGTGTACCAGTTAAGAGGGAAAATAAACCCCACCCTACTGATCCCCATAACCTTTGTTTGCCGTAATGAGACACTTTCGATCCTGAAATAAATAAGAAGTATATACATTATTGTTAAAGCATCTACACTACAGTCAGTTATATTCAATTATTCCGTAGGTGGTAGCGCCACGCTGAAGCTATGTATTGGTTGCAGAACGAATAGGTCGGCTCGCCCGAGGTAGTATCACCCTCTCATAGAAAACCAACGTGAAGTAACAGTGCTTGCATTGTTACGTTTCGTTTGGTCAGTGAGAGCACCGGCAGCCCACCTTCTCGCTCCCCCCCCCCTTTCCCCCAAACACAAGCTGGCAACGCACTTTCGACTCCACTGATGTTATTAGTGTCTATGGACGGTGGCGATCTCTTAACATCAGGTGACCCAACTGTTCGTTTGCCTGCTATGACATAAAAATACCTAAAAGACCATTGATACCGGCGACTTTGGGTTGCTTAATATTTTACCAAAATATTTTATACACAGAGAAAAAACCATAAAAAGAGCTTATTAGATTTCTTTGTAAAGAATGTTTCGTTAACGTCCCCTCTTCTGTGCATACACACTATAACCGCTACACCGCTTGTCCCATTTCACATATCGCTCTGAACGCGTACAATTTATAACAATCGTAGTTTCTTAAAACTTAAATAACTTTATATTAAATGAAGATATCGTGATATTTTTTAGGATAAGTTCTAAGTTTTTTTAAACTGAAACTAAGAAAAGTTTATTGAGATCTATGCATCAGTTTTCGCAGATCTGCATTATTTTATTTATATATAAAAAAGATATAGCATTCTGTCATTTTAATTTCGAGAACAAACTAATAAACCTAAATTCTCCAACAAGGTTACTTTATAATTAACTAGCGGTTCCGGCGGACGTTGTCCCGCCCTGATAATAAAAAAAAACCTTGACAAATAATATACCTAAAACTTCCTCATAAATCACTTTATCTACCAGTGAAAACCGCATAAGAATCCGTTTAGTAGTTTTTGAGTTTATCGTAAACAGACAGACAGACGGACAGACGTGGCAGAGGACTTTATTTTCTACTATGTAATGATTATAGTAAAAAATGACTGGTATGTTACTAATTTTATGAAGATTATAACATTTTCTATATACAATTTTATTAATATGATTTATCAATTTAGTGTTTTAATATCTCTTTTGATATTAAGCGATGGTATATAACCAAGATGCTGAGATTTTAAGGACTGGGTCTCGACCTATGCTGCCGGGTCACTATGTTATAGACAATGGTAGCTAACCAGACGAGCTTCAGATAATGGCTTACCACGGAAGGATTCAAGACAATAATCGAATAACATACCAAGTAAATCGAAGCATATAGCGTCTGCAAACGTGACCACTACAGCCTGCCCAATCCAGCTGATTATCATTAACATAAAGAATAACCAGAACTGTCTTGTATACTCAGTTGGTTCCTTGTCAGCATTTAACGCTGCACCTTCGAATATCTCATTAATCTGTAGGAATACTTGTGTATTGTAAATGTATGTACAGTAGGTGGTAGAGTCACGCTGAAGCTATTATTGGTTTCAACATGAATGGGTCGGCTCGCCCGGGGTAGTACCACCCGACCCACAGAAAACCGACGTGAAGTAACGTGTTTGCATTGTTGCGTTTCGTTCGGTCAGTGAGAGCGCCGGATACTCCTCTCCCCATCCCCTCTCCGTGCCCCTCTGTCTCCCCCCCAAACAGGCTGGCAACGCACTTGCGACTCCCTTGATGTAAATGTCTATGGACGGTGGTGATCATTTAACATCAGGTGACCCACCAGTTCGCTTGAAAAAAATATATTTGGTAAAAACAAATTAAAAAGGTAAAATGTGATCACTAAATGAAAGATGTCCAAGACGAAAGTACGTGAGGAATATGATAAATGCAGGATGAATGAAATGGAGAAAGGTGTCTGGGGTAGTTTGTGACCCACGAATACCATTGAAACTCAAGGGGAACGTGTATAAAACTATTACAAGACCAATCATGTTGTATGGATCTGAGTGCTGGGCTAAGATGGATGAGAGAAAAGAATTGGCAGTGATGCTAATGTTTAGATAGATGTGTGGTGTAACTGGAATGCATAAGATTACGAATGAGTATATCATAGGAAGTTTGAAAATAGCACCAGTGGCAGAGAAGTTGAGTAGTAATAGGTTGGCTTCGTACGATTCTAACTTTAGTTAAAATTATAGAAAGAATAGTTGCTGAAACTCAAGCTGAAAATGTGCAGTCGTTACTAGCACCTGTAAGCGGAATTCCAACTTTTGTCAACTGTTACTTATGCAGATATTACTGCGTTACTAGACTAACCATATCTACATATTTTTAGTCAGACAGTAGTCATACGAAGAGAAGAATTGAATATATTTTATTATTAGAATTTGAATATATACGAATTGAAATATATCCCTTGGTTTTATATGTGATGAACACATAAAGCGGTGGACTAGAAAATCCGTCCAATTTTAAGTTAACCAATGATGTCGTCAAAATGAGTCACCACTTAAAATTTCGTAGCTCCTACGCGTTAATCTAAAGACCACAGATAATCTTAAGAGAAATTAATAATGATCTGAAACAATAACTGGCGAAAAAAACGATTATTACTTACCTTTATATTATCACATATCATTTTACAATTCGTGTGCAACAAGTTAGCGTGTATATCGTGCTGTGTATCGCTTACACAGATCGGATAATGTATAGAACCTGCAATCCAAAAACCAAAGCTTATCTTAATAAACTGACAAGATGTAGCCACTTTGATTACTTTCAAATTAATAATCACTCACGAGAAACAACAGCGATATCGCCCTAAACCAAAATGTTCCAGTAATGTTAATTGCTATGAAATTTTGAATACAGTTAGAAATGGTATCAGCGGAGTCAATAAAATAGAATACTAACCGCTAGTCAATTCAATATGGTTAAGTTGCATAAAATTACAATCATCAGTATTGACAGTCGATAAATGCATCGTAAAAGATAGACTCGATGGGTATCCATTGCCATCTCTCGTTCTAGGATGACAAGTGGTTCTATCCGCTTGTAAACCTTCACAAATTTCCATCAGACGCCACGGTTCTGATTTACTAAGATCACATAAAGCCTGAAAATATGACGTAAGTAAAACAGAAATAAAATGAGAATTCGAATGATTTCTAATAATACATACTCGACAGTCAGTATCCAATGTTTCATTTGCGAGTTCCTCAAATTGTTTAGTCTCGTTTGAGCAGATACGATAGTTAATGTTACTCTCTTGACAAGTCAAATCTAGTGTCTCGTTACTTATAGCAGCAGACAGGTTATTATGAGAACAGTTCAGAGTGCAGGGTTCATTTAAGCGAACATAGTTAATGCCAACGCGGCAGTTTGCTGCATAATTGGAGCCTGAAAGTGTAATATGTAAATATGTTTTGGTATATAAGACATCATCCAGTTATTCGTATAATCGACTGTTACTTTCAGAATTCAACACACTCTTAAGAATTATATGTAAACGTACGATTACTATAGATTCTTAAGATACTATATCCCAGGTCTTTTGGTGTGTATTCTCACGATATTTTCGTTTAATTGTGCTCAGTTTCTACAGGATTCTTTTTCATGTTGCAGGTTGTTTCGAAGAAGCTCTACTATTACTATACAAAGTCTCCTAATGAATCCATAATTATGTAATCTAAAGAGAATCATTAGTTGTTACCGTATGGAGTAAAAGCTTCATGCCGTAAAAATACTTCAAGAAAACTTACTATTACTATAAATTATTTTATTCAATCAAAACTATTTACTAATACCCATCTAAATAATTTTACTGTTATCTTAACGTACTCTTGAATAATAATAAAAAAAAGCGAAGACGACTCTATTTTAAGACTTGGATACTCTGAATACGAAATACTATTTTAAACATAATTAAATTACATCCATCAATTAACGAGTTAATACATAAGGAAACAATAGGTAAATTTATTGGATAAAAATAAAAATAAGAATTGAGGAAATACTGTCAAGATGTTTACTGTCAAATGTGCACGTGTATGAGAGAGATAATCTCATATGTGTGTTCAAGTGATGTAGGTGAGTCACTGTATCGCGAAAATAATATCAAGAGGGTTCCGCGCGGGGACGACCTAGGCTCGAGATATTATTGAGAACCGCGAAGTGTGCGGGAGCTAATAGGGATCGATTACAAAAGCGTGGGCGCAACACGCGTTTTATAAGATTGAATTTAAATTTACTAACGGTGACGGCACCGAAGTCTAAAAATAGACATAACAAAAATTATTATTATTGTTTGACGGTTATTTTTAGGGGAAGATAGACGTAAATACGCGATTTACTCTATCTTATTTGAGTTATTTATTTTTTAACAGCTGCGCGCGCGAGCCGTTGTAGTGTAGCCGCGATGGCTGGAAATCTATGGATTGCCGTGACGGCACCTAGTAGCGGATTACGAGAGCACTCTTCGTACGCCGAGATCTCCGAGATCTCGTGGAAAATGAGTAGTTGACCTGCGTAGTCAATACTCGATAGGGAAAAGGAGTATGCGGGGTCATCCTGTGAAGGATTAGCCGCCGGAGGTTTGGGAGTGTGCTGGGACGCGGGTTTAGGAGCCCACGGGGCCTGAGGGGCCCGGTAGGGGCGGGGGGGCGCACTAGTCGCGGGTACGGACGCTGCCGGTGCACGAGACGTGCCCGGCAGGTTCGGGAAGGCCTCTCGAGACATGAGAGGCGGAGGTCGAGGACGGGCGGGGGCAGCGGCCGTCTTAGACGGCGACGCCTGCCTGGGGTATCGAGGGCGCTTTGTGCGCGGGGCGCGGGGACATCCGCGATAATTCGCGGTATGGCCCACGCCGCGGCACAGAACACAGCTCGGAGGGTCGGAGGCGTCTTTCGTGCGAGAACACTCCCTAGTGGAGTGGTCGCCGAGGCACTTAACGCACCTGGGTTTCAGGCGACAGTTTCGTGCGGAGTGTCCGTACACCTGGCAGTTGTGACACTGCGAGGGCACAGACGTTTTGCGCGGCGGCTCGACTATGACGCCGGAGAGGCCGCAAAGGGATGTAAGATTAAAAATCGCTTTCCCCTGAGGGGTGCGATCGAGGACAACGAGAACCATATCATATGGAGCCCTGGTGCGCGGAGAGCGCATACGATGAACCTCGCGAACAGGAATCTTCTGTTCCTTGAGGTCGTCTGAAATGTCGTCAGTCGGGAGTTCTGAGGGGACTCTACGGATCACAACCCGTAGTTTACGCTCCTCTTCGAGAGAGTGCGTGAAATAGCCCCACTGGTTGTCCCGAAGGAAACGAGTGAGGTTGCGATGGGCGGTGGACGTGGCTACCTTCACCTGAATACCTACAGCGGTATTCACGGCGGAGGTGTAAGGGATACCTGCCGTTTCCAGCAGGCTAGAAATCTCAACCCAAGACGCTTTGTCTTGGATCGTAACGGGGGGCGGTGGGCGGGGCTTCTTGCCCGAAACTGCGGAACCCGCAGCCACGGGCGAGTCGGGTCTAGAGGGCGCTGGTGTCGCCTTTGGCACTTTCGCGCCATCGACGTTTGCGATCTTTTTAGAGGGCAATTTGTCCTCCGGGTCGGAAGAGGAGTTCGAGCGCTTCTTGCGCGGTTTGCGGTGCGTGACGGTGGTGAAGCCATCGTCCGCAGCAGGGGCTTGCTCAGCCTGAGGGGCTTGCTCGGCAGGGGGATCCTGCTGAGCAGGAGGGTCTTGCTCCATGTCGGAGCCGGAGTCGGAGTCGGAGTCATCGCTATCGCGATCGGCTGGGATTGGGAAGTTGTTGGAAGCCTCGATCTTGGCATAGATCGAGGGAGCGGGCTTCGAGGAATGAGGGAGCTCGGTGCGACGCTTTGCAGCGTACGCATCGTAATCGTCTACGAGACGAGGACAGATAGCGGCTATGAAGCCGCGGAGGCTAATGAGCTCAGTCTCTAAGAGACTGACCTCTTGTTCAGCGGCCATACCGGGGCCTGAGGAGGGGAGTGGGGCGGGGGAAGACATGTGAAACCTCCCTGCCAGAGGGGCAGGGGGGCGCGCCTTAATGAATTTAACGGACTATCCCGAGTCCGGATCAAAGGGAGCTGTTTAAAACTAAACAAAATAGGAAAACAACGCAAATAAGTACCTGAGCGAGACAGGGGAAAAATAACATAAGACTACTTAAATAAACAAACAATAAAAAGTAAATAAATTTAAAAATAAATCACTGAAGAATTAAAGAAATACGTAAATAAATAGATAAATAAATGAGTAAATAAATACCAAAAAATATACCAAGAAATAGATAAAGCAATAAATAAATACAAAGGAAAGGTCTCACTCAGTTCCAGGAAAAAAAACGCAGGTGGACCGCAGGTGTGCCGGATCGAAACAACACAATAACTGACGTCACTAAATCACGAGTATTAAAATCGAACTTAGCGCGCGCAGCAAAACGGACAACCTCTCGAGTCGACGATGCGATCGGAACTCGTCTCAAGGTTTGGTATTAAGGTAATCTATACTAATATAATAAAGAGGTAAAGTTTGTGAGTTTGTGATACTTAACGCGCGCAGCAAAACGGACAACCTCTCGAGTCGACGATGCGATCGGAACTCGTCTCAAGGTTTGGTATTAAGGTAATCTATACTAATATAATAAAGAGGTAAAGTTTGTGAGTTTGTGATGTTGTAAGAGGTAATCTCAGGATCTACTGGTCCGTTTTGGAAGTGTTATATAGCTCATTTATCGGGGAAGATTATAGATTATATATCATCACGCTAAGACGCATAGGTGAGGAGCACCGATGAAGAATGTTTCAAAATCGGGGTATTTTTTCCTCTTGAGAGCTTCCGTTAACTTCCGTTAGCTTCCGTTCCGTTAACCCATAGTAACAATTCCACGCAAACGAAGTCGCGGGCAGAGACTAGTTATTTATTAAAAAAAAAACAATTATTTGTCTCGTATGTATTCCTATAATACCCATCAGATTACCATGACAATTTAATGAACTATGGTGATGATGCTTACCCGAGATATTTCTTAACTAAATTAAAATAGGAGGCGCGCGAGCCCTTTCCTTCACAATCAAAAGCTATTTATTTATCAACTCATACACTTATTTAACACTAGATGCTTACCATGAAATAACACATTAGAAATATTTAGGTAAGAACACCTGTCACTTCTTAAAATAATGTTGTTAACTTGAGCTGAATACTGTAAAGTATCATTGAAGGTATAGCAATATTCAGGGATGTCCCAATGATCACATATTGTTTGCCACATTATAGGTAACGACATATCACAGGTCATCTACAAAATAAAAATACATTCAAATGTGTTTATACTTTCCCACACTTCTAAGAGAAATAATTAAAAGCTGTCATATTCCATACAACGTTTCAAGGTGCTAGGATTGTCTCTATATATAATATATATAATTTTGGGATACCGAATAAAATCATAAGACTTGAGACACCCAAGCCAACCTCACCTGCACGTGGTGCAACTTGCTGAATAACGAACGAGGCAATGGCGATAGCGGGGTCGTAGTGCTCTACAGCCCGACTGAGTCGCAACCAGCATGTATATGGCGAAAAAGCCCGTCATAGTGATTCGCTTCTGCGGGTCGCGTTTCGGGATCAGCCTGTGTATATCTAGCTTCTCGCAGACCGGCATGACAGCGGCGACCGGCAATGGATAGACGTAAAAAAATCCAAAAAACATATAAAAAAGAACTTCATCTCCTACCTCCTCCTACATCTCCACTACAGCTCCAATTACCAAGGCCAACTATACCTAAGAACTAGCCAAGTAACCTTTCAAACACAAATGTCATTAAAATCAAACTCTTTAGGAAAGAAATTAGGAATACACGCACACTAGAATTATATATATATATATATATATATATATAATTCTAGTGTGCGTGTATTCCTAATTTCTTTCCTAAAGAGTTTGATTTTAATGACATTTGTGTTTGAAAGGTTACTTGGCTAGTTCTTAGGTATAGTTGGCCTTGGTAATTGGAGCTGTAGTGGAGATGTAGGAGGAGGTAGGAGATGAAGTTCTTTTTTATATGTTTTTTGGATTTTTTTACGTATTTAAACAAACCTTTTACAGATTGCATTAATCTAAAAACGTCTTTAGTATATTCCTGCTTATAGATAAAAATATTTTAAGCAAGATAATAAATACTACACGTAATACTTACATCACATGTAGCATTTTCCCTTTGGTAATCTGATGTAGTAACTGTCGCATTACACTTTTCAGTAAGACCTGTGTCACTGCACGCTAACTCTATCGTAGCTACAGACGGATTCTCTGGTACAAAATATATAGAGGAGAAACTTATTATTATTACTATTTGGAACAGTATAAATAGTATTTTTTGTTTCTTGAATCTGTAAAAATTAACATTTTTTGTGTATTCAGTTAAACTAGAATAACATTCGTAAAGAAAAAGTTATAAATAAAGTGCGTCGCCATGTTGAGGGACCTAAAATTCAAATAACTCTAAATCGTGGTACTGTTATAGCACGATTAACTTAACATTCTGCTGTTAAAAATTAGCATTTCTTCTGCACTATGGTTAACAATAATCAATACATTGTCGCACATTACTAATTTTTCTTCCGCTCTTAGCTGGTATTACCCACAATTCTTCGTTGGCATATAGTTTTGAGTATGTAATTTTTTTTAACTATTAGGCTGTTTTCGTGACAATGCTTAGCGTAATGTACAACGACTACTTCAGGCCATGGAGAAAATAGCAACAAAGAATATGTAAGCTCTTTTGCCGCTTCAGTAAAATAGGTCAGTAAGTTTTTTCATCGCCATATAAGGATGAACATGCATTTATACTGATTAATTTTAATTTATAAGGGATACTACAATGCTGATCCGTGAAAAAAGATAATAATTATTTCTAAAACAGCACATTTAATTGCACGTTATAAATATTCGATATTTTATACGAACATAATAACATTCTTTATTATCATAAATGTAGAATATTGAATTACAGCCTTATTTAAAAGATCGAATGATAAGGAAGCAATATAAGTGGATTAGTAAGTGATTATCTTAAAGAGAATTTACCTACGACTTACATTGTTGACGCGTTAATATTCATCGTTCAATAAAGATAAATTATTCTGTATAGTTTCGTTGATAAAACATAGGACATCGGTGTTCGTAAACGATTATTGCACGTGATAATTGAAACTGAGTGTTTCGAAAAAGAAATTATGAATACATTCTTATATTTCGATCTCTACATTGATTAATATTTTCACGGAAGCCTCAGTTCCTTGAACTCATTGCACCATATATAATAAAAGTAACTAAAATTGCTCTAAAACCATACTGATTGATGTAGGAATAACGAATCAGCATGGCAACGTAACTATACATACATTACGGTAACATTTTTGAAGCGAATTATACATACCTATCAGCGATTACACCAAAAAGAGGCTTTGCAATTAATCCAAATATTGGTAAGATAGTGTAAATCAATCCAACAGTGGCTGATGAGAACCCTAACTGACGCGCATAAGTTGATAGATATGGAACTAAGGGTGCGGTACCTGTAATACAATAAAGTTATATATCATTGACAAAATATTCTTGATGCGAAGGTAGCCAATTTATTGTAATTTCTAAATCAGACGCTTACTCATGCAGAGATTGCTTGAGGCCTTGAAATTCTCCGTTAGTATTACAAAGAATAAGAGGTAGTGTTTTTTTTGCACATACTATTTTGTAAAAAACTAGCATGTTATAACGTATTTATGTTATTTAAAATTACGCTACGACATTTAGGAACAGAACGATTACCGTACAAAATATAAGTAACAAAGTAGGCAGGTCCGAACAAAGATGGTTCGGTTAGGTTCGGTGGTAGAGCCACGTAAGTTACGTAGGTGTGGGGGGATTTGGATTAGGAAACCTCTGGCTTGCCTACTTACCACGTATGTAGGCAAGACCAGGGGTTAGGCGGGCTTAGGGTTTGTGTAGGTAGGTAGGATTGGTAGGGTTAGGGTACAGGTAGGGCGAGGGGAATGGGGGGGCGGAATAGGTAGCCTCTGGCTTGCCTACGCGTAGGGCATGAGATAGGTAGGGTAGGGTTAGGATCGAGGAACGGCGGCGGATGCGTAGGTGAGCGTAGGCCGGAAGGGATGTCAGGGTGGCTCAGTTTTTTAGTCGTTTGAAGGTAGACTCAGTTCAGATCCCCCCGGGGACCTTACAATGTCTGTGAAGAGAGTTCTCAACGAAAGAAAAAAAAAAGGTTGTAGAGCCACGATGAAGCTATTACTGGTTTCAGCATGAATGGGTCGACTCGTCTGGAGTAATACGACCCGACCAGTCAGTGAGAGAGCCGGAGACCCCCCCCCCCCTTTCCTCCAAATACAGGCTGGCAACGTACTTGCGACTCCCCTGGTGTTATTAGTATCTATGTACGGTGGTGATCACTTAAAATCAGGTGACGTACCTGTTCGTTTGCCTCCAGTGACATAAAAAAAACAAAGCTACCGTGTAACGCTTGGGTAACAAGACCAGAGGTGCTTTATACGGAATTGTAAATTCAAACATTTTACTTACGAATTAATCGTGAGTAAAAACTCTTTTTTTCGTTTCAATAAGTACTTTGAATTTTAATTAAACAAAAATTTCACGCAAATACTCCTAATAGTATTAAATGCCCAACAGTAAGGAAAAATAATTATCTTAACTCCTGCCCAAAAGAGATTAAAAATCTATATTTACTTTAGTTGTTTTTATAAGCGAAGTAACAAGGCTCTATTGATTTATGTTTTAAACAGACTTGTTATAAGATTTCTAAAAATAATTACAACCGATGTACGATATTTCTGCCTACAAAAAGGCGTAATACGGAAGATAAAGTTATATCAGAAAATTTCATCATTTTATGGTTTTTCCAGAATTCAAACGAAATATGTCTCGATGTTTATCACTTTAACGAGTAATTTAAGCTTATATTTGCTTAATCACTGAGAAGTGTTGACATAATCCCTACATTACGAGTGCTAGGTGTAACAGAGGCGAAAATAAATCTAACGATATGCTGATGTTAGACATTTAGCGATTTTGTAGGGCACATGAAAGTAAAGTAAATCGAGCCTCAGCATTCGTAGAAAGAATAATATTCATGTAAGCATTTTCGGGTATGGTCATTATTTACATATATATAATTGATATATAATAAAAAATAATAGTTTAAAAAAACACGCTTTCATAAAAATATACATTTATTTCTAATTTACACTATGCTTAATCCAAATTTATTAAATTTTATTTTCTGTTTTTTAGATGGATATTTTAAGAAAGCGTGTTTTATTAGTTTTTTTAACTATTATTTATTTTTCAGTTAAATAGTTAAATTTTATTTAACTTTTTTTTTCGGATTATTGCATTGTCATCGACCTTTGACAGGTGTGCAAAGTTTGAATTAAATGTGATCGTTCAAAGTAGGACAAAATCGAGCTCAAAGGGGTCGGTTACATACATACATGCAGGTGAAGCTAATAAAAAAGGCAGCATCGAAAGAAAATTAAATTTTCTATGAGTGCGTTCTGAATTCTTAATACACAATAAATATCCTCTTAAAAAACCTCGTGGTGATATCAGTAATGAATTTTCGACTGTCAATGATTATCTTTGTATGAGAAAATCCATTGACTTTATGAGCACTTTAAGATAATGTACACATGTGTAGCTAAAGTATAACGCTCTGTTGTATGACATATATTATAGCGATGATTAATGTTCTAGGGATATATAAAATGTATGAAAATAACACGACAAATAAACTTATCCTGCGGTTGGTTTACTAAAAAACTTATGAACTTTTTTTTTTTCTCGAACTGACTACGCTATTGACCTAGCAAGGTCTTAACAGCTTCACCGGACTACAAACTTATGAACGTTAATTAAAAAAATATATATAGATTCTCTTTATGTTACCTCCATTGATATACAAAAATACAAGATGCACACTTAACGTCTCACAGACGTCACATAAAAATGAGTGCATAATTTTGGATTATGCACTCTTTTCAAACAGTTTCGCGTCGCTTGCGTCCCTGTAAATACAACTTTAAATCATTCAGGTAAGGTTGAACTTGCAAAATCATAAATTTATCGCATAACTATAACCACGTATGTGAATTGGGGAGTTTTTGCGGTCGGTTTTGAGCGCTACTTTTATTCGAGACTGTGCGTCTTGGGTTTTTATATGTCAATGGTTACCTCTCTCAAACTATTAAGATGCATTGATGTGGATTTATCTTCGAAAACGTCGTCAGCACTAAATGTAAGTAGCTCAATCCTAACTAATATTATAAATGCGTATGTCTGTGTGTTTATTAATATTTCATGCCTTAACTACTCAACCGATCACATGATATTTTGGATACACATTGTCAGGGGTATAGAAAAGGAACTATTCCCAAGGTATGCATAAAATATACATTAACACGAGCGAAGCCGCAGTTAAAAGCTAGTTTTAAAATAAAGTATCATTGATCACCAATATAAACGTTTGTAATATTTAAAAAATAATGTGTTATAATAAATATTTTTGTGGATGTTACTTTGCACTTCCGCCTGAAATTTATTGACGACAACTACGTGTCACTGCAACTAAAAGCGTTTTTTACTAAAACAATAAAAAGAAACAATTACATTGATTAATATTAATTATATATTTTTTATATTTACAGTTACATGCCAACAGTGTCAATGGTCGTCAGGTTCAAGTAAGGAATGAGGTTTTCGTTTTTTCTTTTTATTGTTTTATTAAAAAATGTCTTTTTGTTGCAGTGGCACATAGTAGCAGCGGTCAATCAATTCCAGGTGGAAGTGCAAAGTAACATACACTATGATATTTAACGATGGGTTTCCTCAAAGTAACACCTTCTTCGATAAAATATGTGTTATAATGAAAACAATAGTACTCATATCTAGTATGAATCCACAGATATATCATACTGGATCGCGACTACCAGACATGTAATGTAATAACTAATATATGTAAATGTATATATAATATATGTAAATGTAAATAATAGTGACACGTTTTATCATATCGTGTCCCGGGAACAGTCGTTGTATGTCCAGTATATACAAGTGGAGTCCTAGGTTGCTAGATAAGTAGCGCGAACGCCAGACATATGAGGATAAGCCTCTGCTTCTGACTGTCTTTGTTTGTCATGTTTTTTTTTTGTGACCTTGGAGGCCTGGAGATCCGCTTAACACTGACGACTACCGATGCGACTATAGAAACCTAAATAAGCACCGATATGATTACGACAAGCGAGTCACTTTTTCATGTAGTAACAAAAAAAAAAGGAAAACGAAATGCATAAGAACTATAATAATGAATATCAATATAGTTCGGAGTAAAACAGCTGATAAACTTATATTATATAATCCTTAGCTATTGAAATGATAACTTGCTAACCCAGAGCTGAGATAAAAGATATCTCAATAGTCAATGAAATCCCTTTATATTTATATTATTAAAACATTTAATCATTTAATTCTCAATTTACTTCATTAGCATTTATATTAATGAATCTTTATGACATAAATTGAAATATATTATATGTATATTATACAAGATAAATATTACTGTTATTATCCTTAGGAGATAGATATATACTATCACAGACTTTTCCTTAGGCATTTATCAGATGTACAATTCTGCACTTCCTTATTTTTATATATATCATAAAATTTAACCAACATTTTCAATATAAGCAGACGAAAACATGACATCATTTGTATATGTTGACTTTCCTCTACATTATATAAATACAATATACATACAAACCTTCCTAAGGAAATTCTTTGAATTGTGTTGCTTAGAACTAAGGTAAAACATAGACAGACATATAAACAGAATTTGTTTTATAATATTTATAGATTTTCTTATCTTAATAAAACTTAATTAACATACTCAAAAGTGTTTAAAGATTGTAAATCTTCAAAAATCTAAATAACAAAACTACTTTAAATTCTAAGGAATTATCCTGAATTCCTATCTTAAGGAAATTTAACAAGCATTTTCTTGGAACAGGGAAAATAATATAAGAGTTAAATATTTAAAGTTACTCACCAGCATTGAAAAAAAAATAATGCCCCTTTATTGGGAGCAAGTTTTTATTTAATTTCATTTTTGTCAGCAACATTTAGTACACTAAAACATAAATAAAAAAATTATTATAATTTGTATAATAATTATACACATAAAACTGGTTTCATATAAATGATGAAATGATTTTTATTTTTTTACTTATAACTATTTTAAAGTAGTAAAAAAAATTAGCTTGAGAAAACTTATAACTACATTATATTGATTTTTTTATTGTTATTTCACATAAAAAAAATACTATTTCCAATGATGATTTGTGGAATAGAAAATTTATTTTTGTTCCCATCACCTTTATAGCTTGACATTCATAATATTTATATAAGGTTGGAAAGTAACTCGTGGTACCAAAACACGTGTTATTGTAGTGCAATTTTTTTCACTATTAAAACTTCAATACTGCAAATTATAACTTTATTACTTATAGATATATATAAGAACTTGTCGAAAAATATACACTCGATACATTTTCCAACTCATAGATGTATACTTTACTCTCGTAAATCGACAATTATATATTAATATTAGCTAAATAAATTGTATTAAAAACATACCCGTGTTATACTTCTTTTTAAATGATAAGTCAAAACTATGGGATTTAAACACAATTCAAAGGTATTCAAAGAAAAGACGAATTAGTAATCGACGATAAAGAAGAAGTGCACATAAACGAATACTTTTGTAACTTTTTTTCAATATTTAGAATATTAGGAGTACGAGTGTACAATGAAGGCAAATTTTATAATTACAAAAATTCGTTTGTAATTATAACATTTAAAATAATCACTGATTTATCACTATTCAATTCATGGATTTTATATTCATGTTTTCCGTAATAACCGCGAACCACATTCAAAATGTGAATAAATAATACGACCAGAGAAGCATAAAAGTTGACACTGAAATGTAAAATTCGGATAGGTAGCAATTGACGTAGACCGGTTTCACCACAGATTAATGACGGTACCATAGAGTTTGAAGGATATACAACTCTTTATTACTACTTTATGGTTCAATATCGTACAAATAAAACACTGTTTCTCCCTCTGTATCATATTTATATACCTCATCCTTCCGTAGTTAAAAGATAAAGGATACTATTATAAATAGCTGCTTGTGCCTAACTATAACCAGATTTGTAGATATGAAACTAGGCACATATATTAAGACTAGGCTGCAAGATTATACAAATATTATGTTACTTATGTAGTTGACGCTCAAGGAAATAATGAATGTTTAGAAACTAAATTAAATAATTGTGACTGAGTATTAAATAAAAAAGTTACATTTTTAATGTATTTTCAAACTATTTTTTTATGAAATATGATTTTTCAACATGATTCCATGTAAATTATAGTATTCAATAAATTTATATTCTTAAAACAAAACTATTTTACGTATGTTTACAATGGAATGGCATGATCTGGGGAAATTACTCCAAAAAGATGACTAACAAAACGATTACAAATGGAAACAAACACAGACACTTTTTAATAACTGAGCAGCGCGTACTTTTATATTTCTTATAATGTTTTACATATGTTAATTATACCTACAATCATTGTCAGTAACTTTAAAATAATAATTAAATAAGTATTAAGTTGGTAAAAACCAAGAACTGTTTGACAGTCGATTTTAATGTTTAATTGCAGTATTGCCAAATACCGGCCTCTTTAAATAGATGTCAATCAAAAACATTATTTAATTTACCTTCTTTACGATTTTCTTTTTACTGTAAACTATATTAAACCATTTTCCTTAATAATACCAGTGCTGCTGTGAGATACGTTCAAATGACTTAAAAGAATTGGCTTCTGAATCATATTTATTTTTATTTATATTACAAAAAGTATCGCCGATAGATTGGCTGTGAATCGTACAATAACGTTGAAACTACCACCGGTTCGGAAAACAACCCAGTCATCAAGAAGAACTCTCAAGAAACTCGTTCTGGTTTATCTTTTTAACATTACATGTTACAATCGCTTTTAGTGGATGTACAGAGAGAAATCAATCCCAGACATCAACGACGTTCATTTTTTTTTCGAACTGACTACTCTATTTGGCTAGCCAGGCCTTAACAGCTTCACCGGACTACAACGA